>WNGS01148612.1:3371-19110 GCA_020271785.1 Procambarus virginalis | reverse complement strand
GCAAATGATATCCATCTTCCAGTACTGATGTTAAGGACATCTTACAGGTAATATCCACAGTCTCTGTACCTAAAGCCTACTAATTACACTGACGTCAATGAGATTATCCTTTCCCTTAAAACCAAGTCTAGTGCCCTTGAGGAGATACCAACTTTAATTTACAAAAAAGCCTCCAGATCTTTAGCCCCTGCTATAGTATTGCTCTTCAACAAGTCACTTGAACTCCAAACCTTTCCAGATATTCTAAAAAAAAAAAACGAGAGTAACCCCTGTCCACAAATGTGGTGATCTCACAGATGTTAACAACTACAGGCCCATATCAATCCTGCCTAACTTGTCAAAATTTTTTGAAAAACTAATCTACAAGCAGCTTCCTCTTACCTAGCCAAACACAATATACCTAGCTCTTGCTAATTTGGCTTCAGACCCAAAAAAAGCACTAACGATGCACTTATTAGTATGATTAACTTGATTCATACAGCTCTTGATAAAAATGAGTGTCCTGTTGGGCTATTTGTGGACCTGCGTAAGGCTTTTGACACTGTCAACCACCAAAACCTTCTCTTAAATTACATCATTATGGAGTCAGAGGACACTCCCTGCAATACCTCAAATCTTACCTTACTGACAGGCTCCAGTATGTTTCTGTGAATAATTCAATTTCTCCCACCCTACCCATCAACATTGGTGTTCCTCAGGGCAGCATACTTGGCCCTCTCCTCTTTCTCATCTACATTAATGACCTTCCAAATGTCTCCCAACACCTCAAACCAATTCTATTTGCTGACGACACAACCTTCATTTACTCCAGTCCTGACCCCCTTGCTCTAAATGCCACAGTAAATACTGAGCTAAATAAAGTCCATCTTTGGCTAACTGCCAACAAACTCACCCTTAATATTGACAAAACTTTCTATATTCTGTTTGGCAATAAATTCTCTAATCAAATAAATCTCAAAATAAACAATACCCAAATTTGTAACAAATTAGATGGCAAATTCCTTGGCGTTCTCATTGACCACAAGCTGAATTTCCAGAGACACATTCTAAATATATCAAAAAAAGTTTCAAAAACTGTAGGCATTCTTTCTATGATCAGATATTATGTACCCCGCCCTGCCCTGGTGACTATCTATTACTCCCTCATCTATCCATATCTCAACTATGGTTTTGTGCTTGGGGTTCTACTACCCAAAATCATTTACGTCCTCTACTTACTCAACACAAAGCTGCTATTAGGACAATATCCAACTCTGGCCCCAGACATCACTCGGTACCCCTACTCAAATCTCTGAATATGTTAGATATTAAGTCACTGCACATTCTCTCATGTGTATCATATATATATAAAACGCTGAACTGTAATGCCAGTCCTGACCTCAAAAGCTTCATTGAAGGTTGTAACAGAACCCATGAGCACCACACCAGAAATAAATACAGTTTTGATATTCCAAGAGTACGACTTAATCGAACTAGAAATGCTCTACAAATCAAGGGTCTCAGAATGTGGAATGACCTTCCCAACCATGTTAAAGACTGTACCTCTCTCAACCAGTTTAAGATAAAAAGGAAGCACTACCTAGTAAATTCCCTGTAACCTACCCTACCCCTCTATTGTCAACCCATGTTTTTTTATATACAATGCTGTTTGTCGACCTACTTGTATTTGTGCTGCTTTTCAGCCATGTTCCCCTTTTTATCCCTATTTTTATTTGTTCTCTACACATTTTATTCTTTATACTCAATTAGTATTAAGCTTTAGTCATTTAAGTTTTTCATGCCTGAAATGCTTTGTGTAATAGTGGCTTTAGGCATTGTATGTACTAGCCCTATCTATAAATCAATCATTCTTTGTAAAATCCCTTGTATGTATGTACCTTACCTAAATAAACATTTTATTTTATTATTATTTTATTTTTATTCATGCAACCTCTCATGAAAGTGGTACGCTGTGCTCATGCCGAAGGACGCTCCTGGAAACAAGCTATGTATGCTTTTCTCAGGAACTACCGTGCAACACCGCATGGAACACTGGGCAAGTCGCCTGGCGAACTTTTATTTGGACGTCCTATGAGAATCGCACTACCTGTCATGCCAGCCGAGGTAACGGATAAACGTCTCGCTCAGAAGGATGCACTAGCCAAGGAAAAAATGAAAATTGCTCATGATCAACGTGCAAAGGAACAATTCATAAAGGTTGGAGACACCATTCTCGTTAAAAAGAAAAAAGAGGGAAAGTTAGATATGCCGTATGATACAAAACCATATAAAGTGATTAGTGTAAAAGGAACTATGGTAACAGCGAGTAATAGAGATCATAGTATAACACGTAATATGGTTTATTTCAAAGTGATTCCAACTAGTGTAGAAAATGATGAAGTGAGAAGTCGTACAAAGGAAAAAGAAAAAATGAGTTATAACTCAACAAACAATTCATCAAGGGATATTCTCGTATTTAAGGACTCTCGTCCTAAACGTCATGTTAAACGCCCTAAACGATTTGATGATTAATTGTGTTTCTATGTAATGCAAAGTATTTACTTATTATGCTAAACTAAATTTAATATTGTTTGAATAATGCAGATCTCTCATTCAATATTTTGTAACTATGTATTACAGTTTCTTTCATGTTTGTTTAACATTGCATATGTATTTTTAACATTGAAATCCTGTGTGGTAAAGATTTAAGTTGTTTAAATTCTTTGTGTGCTTAATTAATGTTAAATGTATGCAATATCTCTTGATATGTTAATAACTTACTTTGTGTCAATAACTTTGCTTTGTGCTACAAGCATGGTAGACATCCTGTATTCATTTTTTTTTTTTTTTAAAGGAGGGATGTCATGTTCATAGAAAACGGTACCATCCGTTTGTATGTGTTGTGGCTCAGAGGTGAGCAGAAGGTAAACAGAAAACATACGGGACGCTACCAGCTTGGAAGCAGCTAGTCATGTAATCGTTTATAAGTATTAAAGTCAGTAACCAAGCAATGGCTTTATATAACCCTACAACCAAGACTTCCTCAGCTACACACAAACACCACAGTTTGGTGAGCAAAACAAGAGTGGCTCCCACACTCCCTACTCCAGCATGGCCTTATCCAGCCGAGCCAGGGCTCTTGGTCCTCGCCCTGCCATTTGGTTCCCAAACCAGACGGCTCCTGGCGATATCGGCAGCTCAACAAGGTGACCATCATGGATGCCTACCCACTGCTCCCCCTAGAGGACTGTATCGATGAGATCGGTAATGCCACCTGCATGTCGAAGTTCGATCTCTCGAGGGGATACTACCAAATCCCACTCACAGAACGTGCCAAACAACTAACCCCGTTCATAACACCCGATGATGTTTTTGAGTATCTGGTGCTACCTTTGGGACTGCAGAATGCTCCCGCAACGTTCCAGCAGCTAATGAACTCTCTGCTAGCAAAAGTACCAAATTGTCGAGCGTATTTAGATGACATAGTGCTTTTTAATAGAAACTGGGCAGACCAAATATGTAGGTTACGCGAGTTGTTCACAGTTTTGAAAAGTGCAAACTTAACGTTAAACGTGAAAAAATGTCATTTTGGCCAAGGCACAGTGACATACCTCGGTTATGAAGTGGGTCAAGGAAAAGTGTTACCTCGGCAAGATAAAATCAGTGCCATTCTGGAGTATCCAGTGCTCTGGACCAAGAAAGACTTACAAAGGTATATTGGCATGTGTGCGTACTACCTACGTTTTTGTCAGATTTTTCGAGTGTGGCAACTCCCTTAACTAGTTGCAAAAGGCTGTTAAATTTAAATGGTCACCAGAATGTGCAGAGGCATTTAAAAACTTGAAAGCGATCTTAGCTTCCGCCCCAGTGCTCGCTAGTCCAAGATTCAACAAACCATTTAAAATTCGCGTCAATGTGTCTGATTCGGGTGCTGGTGCAGTGTTGTTGCAAACTGGAGATGATCAAGTGGACAATCCAGTGCACTATTACTCTGTGAAATTTGACAAGGATCAATGCAATTATTCAGTGGTAGAAAAAGAAGCGTTGGCGCTAGTGTTAGCCTGTCAAAAGTTTGAAATCTATTACACGGGTAATATAGAGGAAGTATATACGGACCATAACCCACTAGAGTTTATCCATCAGATGAAAGAGAAAAATAAACAGATCCTCAGGTGGGCGTTATATCTACCGGACTTCAACCTTACCATTATCCACTTACCAGGTCGGCTAAACGTGATAGCTGATGCGCTGTCCCACTTACCTGAGTAACATACATCTGAGCCAAAGGAAGTTATGTACTGTCATGTTTAGTTTATTTTTTTAGTTTCTCTTGTGACATTAAATATTCCTTGTTTAAATTCTTTTTTCCTTTTTGTGTTTTTCCTTTCAGGGAATATTATTTTTTGTAATTTTCTGTTATGGACTATTTGTTTTCTTTGTATGATCATACAAAAAATATGACTACTATTCTAGTAGCCACATTTTTTACTCTCTAAAGGGGGAAGGTGTATTACAACCCTGGGTTCTTAATTGGCTCTGCCAGGGCACCAGAGGTCAAATTGGATTCTTTTGTAGTCATGCAGGGATCAGTCACTCAAGTATTTTGATAGCGATAGGCCCTGATTGAGGGATTTTGTGTGGGTTCTTAATTAAATAAATACTAGAACATTAATTGATAGGATTGGATTATGTAAGAGGGATATTAATTAATAATAATACTTATATTCAAGGTACCTTATATCCTTGTTATGCTTATGTTTCCATCTTCCCTGCCAGATGTTATTTATTTATTTATTTATTTATGTATATACAAGAAGGTACATTGGGATTGTGAGGATACATAAAATGGTAAATGCAATCTTGTAAAGCCACTAGTACGTGCAGCGTTTTGGGCATGTAGAAATAATCTTGTTGCTCACAGAGCGAGCAGCCTCTGTGTTAATTGAATATTAATATTATCTAGAGCTAGTTGTTAGCTATTCTTAGAATTGTTAAAGTAACAAGTAAAGGAAAGTCTGGAAGACTTGTAATGACTGTTACTGTACGATCAGTTGAGTATCGTCCAGGCAGCAACCATGAGAGTGTTCTCAGGACTGATTCGGTCTTCTCGGCTGTACTCTTGGACTAGGCGGTCTTAGGACCTTGTGGGGGCTATTTCCCTTACCTCTCCTCCTCTCTTCTCTCTAATAATTCTGTACCACGAAGTACATTACTATAGAATTACCGTGCCATTAGCTAGGGTTTTGTTTGGGTGTATTTATTTGTATTCTCAAAGCCAGTCATTTAGAGCCCTAAGTGTAACTCTGGAGTGGCTAGAGAGACCACATGTGACAATAATTACAGTGATACCAGTGTGTGTTCTGTCCCTTCAGAAAAGTAATCTTTACCACTAGATTGCTAAGCTGTAATCCTTGTCTCCTGCCTATGTGAATTCAAGGGGTTAACATAAGATAAAGTTGGTAAAGTAAATTGTTGTATGTTTGTATATGGGGGTTATGGGGGGGGTGTTTAATAAATGAGTTTTAAGATCATATCCTTTTACCCTGTTTGGAGTGGAGTAAGGTTAATCACCTTTAGACTACAACTCATTTAGGACAAGTATTATTTGCTGGGAATTGTCTTCCTTGGGGGCCGGGCCTAATCTAATTCCCACTATTTTAGGAACTCCTTGACCTTAGCTGTTAGCCCTTCACAGAGCAACCACGAGTCCCCCATAACAATTACACTATTTACACACGTTATGTGTATGTATCTACATGCTTTATTCACCATAATTATACAACTAAGCTGATATTGTATCCAAACAGCACAGTGGCCACTATACCAACCCGTCCTCGCAAATTCGTATAGTCAATATTGACTTATTAGTTACGTGCATAGGTGACATACTAAACATAATAGTTTCCCTTGAAAAGCTTCATAGAAAACACCGACCTTACCTAACCTACTTAGTATGTTAAAATAAGCATCTTATAGCTTCGTAATTACAATTGTTACTTAACCTATTATAGGTATAGGTTAGGTAATAATTGTAATAACAAAGCAATAAGATGCTTATCTTAACATACTAAGTAGGTTAGGTAAGGTCGGTGTTTTCTATGAAGCTTTTCAAGGGAAACTATTATGTTAAGTATGTCACCTATGCACATATTTAATAAGTCAATATTGACTATACGAATTTGCGAGGACAGGTTGCACTATACACTGCATGACAAGTCACACAGCAGACGACAACGCTATGAGTATGACACCACCTCTCCTCACCAAAATGGCCCTCCCCACATACTCCTGTTGCTGTTATTACACTATATACACACATTGTATATAACCATGTACATATGTGTGTTAACCATAGTGAACCACTAAGAAAGTATGGTGAGCAAAACAAGAGTGGCTGCCACACACAGTGACGCTACCTCGCCCTTTGTCCATGGTTCGTATCCTGGCCAGGGAGGATTTACTGGGCGCAAATCCTTAACTGTAGCCTCTGTTTAACGCAACAGTAAAATGTGTACTTGGTTGTAACAACAATTCTTCACAGCGGGGATCGTATTCCAGGGACCTGCCCGAAACGCTACACGTACTAGTGGCTGTACGAGAATGTAACAACTCTTGTATACTGTATATGTAAAAAAAAAAAAAAAATCCTGATATTATCACAATACTGGTCACTAAATCCTGGAAATGAATAATTGACCACAATTTATTTTGTAAAGGAACATAAAAGTCATTTGAAGATTCCTAGATGGACAAAATAATGCTGTTGTGCTGTGGCTATATAGCGCTGTGAACATCGTGAACAGATTTGATTCACTGATGTTTGATCATTGTAACCAGTCATTATCATACTCAGGCTCTTCTGTAATACTATCATGGCTAAAAAATACCAGTAACATATATATTTTGACATTATTAGGCGATGATGTATCACAAGCTGAACAGCAGTGCTGTGAGCTCATGCTGTGCGCACCAGCCTTAGTTGCTAACTCAGTACTGATGTTCTCACACCCGGGAAGGTTGCCCATGATTTTTTAAATGGCATCTGTTTACAAGAGCCCTGAGGAAGCTGATATGAACCCCATGTAGATGCAGGAGTTTATCATCATACACTATACCTATAAGATCCCTGAGGCGCGTTGCACACCACCCGTCGAGCATTGCACAGTGCAGTGATTAATGCCTTCAAAACCGCCAGGCACAAGAAAAAAATTCATTTTTTTTTCTTATAAAAGTGTTCATTTTCGTTCTCTGTGCACGGGAAACATAATAAAAAATAGTATGTGGCATATTTTGCCCTCATTAGGGTGGAGGAAGACTGGCAAAAAAACAGCATTGAATGTAATAAAACGCCATTTTCTGGGTGAGTCCTGGAGGCTTCCCGGAACTTTAACGCTTCTACTGCCACCAGTACACGCTATCTACGCTCCTCACTCTACGCTGTATTTCAGCCCTTAAACTACCGCCAGATGATGTAGACCACCACCCACAGGCAGCTAAGTACGTGGAGTCCAAGCATGTCATAGCACAATCAAAGTAACCAACCCAAATCGACTCATTCCGACGCAAACTAAATTCAAAACAATCCTCTCTGTGTGAGTACCAGTGCCCGCCTCTGCCCACCACCGCGCTGCCTGCCGCAAGTTTCCACCACAACAAATACTCCAGTCATCCTCTACCTATCATGTCTCCCAGGAACAAGACTGTACAGGTAAATAAGATCAACAAAGCCCCTAACAAGGCATCCATCCCGACAAATACTGACAGTCATCGTGTTTCTCCCTCTGCAAGCTCTGGGGCCTGTGGCGGCGGTGCTGCCCTCCCCTCCACCCCATTGAGCCAGGGAGCGGTGTCCTCTCAATCCTCTCCTACTTCCACTCTTACATCACTGTTTACGAGATTCAAGCGTGCTTCTGGTCCCTCACCGGATTTCCCTAACTGGGCTGATAATCAGTGGTTCAAAAAGTTGTGCTCAGTCCTTGAGGCTCAAAATACGATCATCTTGAGTCTTCAATCTGAAAATCAAGCAAACTGTTCGAACCTCCATCAACAACAACAAGAAATAACCCTCCTCCAGGAGGATATTAGAAACTTAAGGGCTAGCCGAGATCAACTCCAGCATGACTTGAATGGTCTCCGTGAGGAAAACATTCGTCTGAAATCTGATGAAGCCATAAAAAAACAAGAGGAAGCTCTCAGCAAAATGACTGCATGTATCAATACATTATCCGCCCAACGTTCCGTCACCCAGGATGAACAAGATCAGCAAAAGCTGCTTGACTCTGTAGTTGTGTCGTCCCAAGCTATTCCAGTGGAAAGCGAAGGTGAAAAGTGTATTGAAATTGTTCAGGATCTCTTAAAAAATGAATTGCAGCTCTCTCTAAACAAAACAGACATTATTGCTGCCTACAGAGTAGGCAAAACGAACCCATCAGGACAAAACCAGCGGAGAATTCGCCTTAAATTGGCCTCCCAGTCCATGAAATCGCATCTTGTCCAAACAGCTGCATCCCAACGAAAGGGAATCTACATAAACGAGTGCTTGACTAGAAAAAGACAGCACCTCCTCTACCGCCTGCGTCAAATCCGTCATCAAAACCCAACGCGATTCATCAGTGCTTCGTTAGAGATGGCTTGATTAAAGTAAGAAAAACATCAACAGGTAAAATGTTTACAATTGCAAATGAGGATAACCTCAACACTTTCCTCAACCAATGTGGTTTGTCTCACCTTATTATCACTCCTAATGAGTCAACATAATTAACCCCCTTGTCACCTAGTGCGGGCTAGGTATCCTAATTTCTCTTTGTTTCACTTTTTTAATTAATTTTTAATTTACCTTTTACTAGTCATTTTCTGGACATAATTAACCGAGTGCTTTAATATTTCTTCAGGTCTTTTTAATTATACGATCATAACTAAACTACTTATAGTTAATAATCTTTAGCTTAAATTTGCCTATGTTTATTATTCAACTTTTTTCTTTGATTTCATTTATTACCTAGGTTGCCTAGCCTCGCCATACTCTCTTACTCCATTGTACCCCTGGCTTTGCCTGTGTCTCAATTATGCAAATTGTTACTTACAGTGTACCTGAGAGTACCTGTAAGCCCCTTGTAAGCTACCTCATTTTTTCTTTTTTTGTTCATTTTGTTTGTTTTGTATAGACTTGTTTATATATTTTTTCCCCTTTTATATCATAATTCTATTTTGTAATTTGCCATTCTTGCCTTGTTTTCCTGCAACCAGCCTTTTTATGCAGGCAAGTTTAGACCCTGAACTAAACCTCTTATCCACTATCTATGACAATCATCACTTTAATGATCTAAATTGCAGATATTTTACAGCACATGATGTAAACAATGTATTAACACATAATCACAATATCTCTGTAATCAACTTGAATGTTAGATCCCTAGGTAAACACTTCGATGATGTTAGTGCCTTGATTGAAACTATTGACAACAAATTCTCTTTTATTATACTTACTGAAACGTGGTTGAAAGAGGATACTACTCAACTCTTTAACATGCCTAACTACTCGGCAATTCACAACTGTCGTCAAATTCAGAGAGGTGGTGGTACTGCTCTTTACTACCACCAAGAACTAACATGCTTAAAAGTAATTAGAACTAGAGACTGCTGTGGGGAGTATATCTTCGCCAGTTTCAGAGCCAAGGGTGCCGAGTCTATCCTGTCTGTGGGTGCAGTCTATAGAATTCCTAACATTGATGTGTCCGAATTCAATTCAAACCTTAGTAATCTAATACTCGATAACAGACTGAACAAAAACCATCTAATTATCGCAGGGGACTTTAATATTGACCTCTGCGAGCCTGAACACCCTACTGCTGTTAGCTTCCTCAACTGTATGAATTCCTCCTTCCTCATACCCTTAATCATACCCTTAATCTAGACCTACTAGAATCACTGATAGTACTGCCACGACTCTAGATCACATCTGGACCAACATAACCTCTCCGTTTACTTCAGGTATAATCACCGATAGCACTACAGACCATTACCCCACATTTCTCTTAACTAACATTAACAAACCACCTCTAGAGTCACAGGAGATAAGTTTTAGGCTGCACAATGAATCTGTGATAGACAATTTTATAACTGCTGCTGATAATGTTAACTGGGAGTCCGAGTTAGGTAACACAGGGGACATCAACCTAGCAGTGCAATCTTTTCTTCAAAAACTCTTAGCCTTTATAACACCCACTGTCCTATGCTTACAAAACAAGTCACAACCAAAAGGCTTAACAATCCCTGGCTTACAAAGGGTATACTTAAATCCATTAAAAAAAGACATGACCTTGAGAAGAAGTATAGGTTAGGTACCGTCTCCAAAGAATTCTCAAAGAATTACTCGTTATTGATATCTAAGATAATTAGACGAGCCAAAACTAAATACTACGAAGATAAATTTATCCAAATAAAGAGCAACATTAAAAAAACTTGGAGCACAATTTCACAAATATTGGGATCAAAGAAGATTTTAACCCTTTAACTGCGCAACGCGCCTCCAGGCTCGCGTCTGGTTTGCGCAGCGCGCCTCCAGGTATTTTTATTTTTCACGTTCCATTCAAAACTGGCGCGCGGTAACGTGGGCATGGTATGGGTGGGTGGGGGCCCCAGTGATCGTCCGCCATCTTCAAAAAAAATCCCAGCATGCCCTGCGGCCGTGGGGAGCCTCAGTTTCACAGCAGCAACCATGTCTGACGCATCCTCTACGAGCTCCCGCTCCACGGTGACCCGCGGTCATGGAAAACGACTCTCTGAGGAGGAAATACGCGACATTTTGTATGATGACGGTGCTCTGGATGATGACCTAGACTATGATCCTGAGAAAGACTTTACTCAGATATCTGATACGAGTGAGGAGGAGAGGGAATTTGAAGATGCGGCGAGTGTGTATGGTACACGTGCCTCACCCTGCCTGCCTCGCCGCCCTGGGTCAACACCATTATCATCACCACCACCATGTATGTCCCCAGACGCTAGTAGTTTATTCAGTGATAGTACATGTGACGAATCATTCTCGGGCTTCAGTGACATTGGCTCTGATACGAGTAGTACTCACCTAATTGTGCTTGCGGGGGTTGAGCTTTGGCTCTTTGGTCCCGCCTACAGTAGTGTAGACGACCCGAGTACGAGCAGCGGTGGTGTTACCAGGCGGGGTTTTGCTGCCTCAGCAACACGCCGGGGCAGGCGGCGGCGTGCCGCCTGCCCCGGCACCCTATCGAGAGGAACCCTATCCCTAGTGGAGAGTCGCTAGTGGAGAGTCGCACCCTATCTCAGGAACGGCGAAGAAGGTTAGGTAGCGAAATAGGAAAAATTGAACTCAAGCTACAAGAATCATACAAAACGCAGGAGAGGGAAAGAGAGCAAAAGGCCATCAGTGAAATAGAGAGAAACCCGAAATATTTTTTCTCCTATGCAAAATCAAGATCAAAAACCACATCTAGTATCGGGCCCCTGCGAAAGGAAGATGGAACTTTCACCGATGACAACAAAGAAATGAGCGAGCTACTGAGGAAGCAATACGACTCTGTCTTCAGCGAGCCATTAAACGCACTAAAGATCGATAACCCAAATGAATTTTTCATGGATATGATACCAACATCAAATCATATATCAGACGTCACCCTATCCCCACTGGATTTTGAAGAAGCCATAAACAGTATGCCTATGCACTCCGCACCAGGCCCGGATTCTTGGAACTCCATATTCATCAAGAACTGTAAAAAACCACTATCGCAGGCCCTTCACATTCTGTGGAGACAAAGCCTAGATACTGGCGTTATTCCTGATATACTAAAAACAGCAGAGATAGCACCACTTCATAAAGGAGGAAATAAGGCAGAGGCAAAAAATTACAGACCGATAGCACTAACATCGCACATCATAAAAATTTTTGAGAGAGTGCTAAGAAGTAAGATCACAAAATACATGGAATCACAGCATCTCCATAACCCCGGACAACATGGTTTCAGAACAGGGCGCTCTTGCCTGTCGCAGTTGCTGGACCACTATGATATGGCATTAGATGCTATGGAAGACAAACAAAACGCTGATGTAATTTACACAGATTTTGCAAAAGCTTTTGATAAATGTGACCATGGTGTTATTGCCCATAAAATGCGCTCAAAAGGAATTACCGGAAAAGTAGGCAGATGGATCTACAATTTCCTGACCAACAGAACCCAATGTGTAATAGTCAACAAAATAAAATCCAACCCGTCAACCGTTAAGAGCTCAGTCCCCCAGGGTACTGTGCTTGCTCCAGTACTTTTTCTCATCCTTATATCGGACATAGACAAGAACACAACCTATAGCACTGTATCATCCTTTGCAGATGACACTAGGATCTTCATGAGAGTAGGCAACATAGAGGACACGGCGAACCTCCAGTCAGATGTAGATCAGGTCTTTCTATGGGCTACAGAAAATAATATGGTGTTTAACGAAGACAAGTTCCAGCTCATGCGCTATGGAAAAAATGAAAATATAAAAACTGAAACCACGTACAAAACTCAGGCAAATCATAACATAGAACGAAAAGGCAATGTAAAGGATCTGGGTGTACTCATGTCGGAAGACCTTACCTTTAAAGAACACAATAAAGTAGCCGTCACAACTGCAAGAAAAATGACAGGTTGGATAACAAGAACTTTTCACACTAGAGATGCTATACCGATGATGACACTTTTCAAAACGCTTGTGCTCTCTAGAGTGGAGTACTGCTGCACAATGACAGCCCCTTTCACTGCGGGTGAAATTGCTGACCTGGAGAGCGTGCAGAGATCCTTTACTGCTAGAATCCACTCGGTAAAACATCTAAACTATTGGGACCGACTAAAGAGCCTAAATCTGTATTCCCTTGAGCGCAGGCGGGAGAGATACATAATAATTTACACGTGGAAAATATTAGAGGGGCTGGTCCCAAACCTGCACACAGAAATAACATCACATGAGACCAGAAGACATGGCAGGATGTGCAGAATACCCCCGTTGAAAAGCAGAGGTGCAACTGGTACTCTGAGAGAGAACTCTATCAACATCAGAGGCCCGAGACTGTTCAACACGCTTCCACTACACATAAGGGACATAACTGGCAAACCCCTCACAGTGTTCAAGAGAGAACTGGATAAGCACCTCCAAAGGATACCTGATCAACCAGGCTGTGACTCATACGTCAGGCTGCGAGCAGCCGCGTCCAACAGCCTGGTTGATCAGTCCAGCAACCAGGAGGCCTGGTCGATGACCGGGCCGCGGGGACGATAAGCCCCGGAAGCACCTCAAGGTATCCTCAAGGTAAGGTGCCTCACAGCATATGGACAACAATGACAGTGGCCCCTCAACATCATTTATTCGTGGTAGGCCTACAGTACGTAAATCTGCCTCAGCGTCTAGCATACCCTCACACAGCTCCAGCAGAAGCACCAGACCACGTAGCCGTAGTTATGGTGCTCGTGGTGGTGTTGGCCGTGGTGTTGGCGCCAACACCAAACCCCCTGGTGTACTTGTGTGGGAGGATTGCACCACATTTGTCCCTCAAATACCAACATTTGATGATAGCGATTTTGGTGTTACACCATTATTTCCATATACTGGTGATGATATGGCAGACATGGAATATTTTCAGGCATATGTTGACAATGTATTCATGACGCATCTTTTGACTGAGACAAACAGGTTCGCTAACAGCCTCATAGACGACGGTATTTTACCTGCCTCACGCCTCACGCGATGGAAGGACACGACAATCGACGAAATGTACATGTTTCTGGCACTCACCATGATGATGAAGCACTCTGAGAAATCTGTTGTGACGATAATCTCTTATCAGAGATTAGCGGCCTGCTATTTCCTTACTTCATCCCGTTCTCTACAATATGCAAGATACGTTTTATAGTGGCTTAACGTATATATCAAGACAGCCACACGCACCTGCAACTCCCTCCTTCCCCCCACTTCTGCACACCTGGTCGACCTGCCAACTGCTGCTCCCAGCCAACTAGCGACTTGCAGCCGTCCTGCGTTCTCATTGGCCGCTACCCAACACACCACCCCGGCTCCACACCAATCACAATCATCGCCAGTCATTGTTGGAGTCCCTTGCAGCTCTACCAGCCAGAATATATCTCGTGCTCCTGCTGTGAACACATAATTTGACCCACCTTGTGTGATCAAAATAGAGGTTGATAGCTTGCGCATATATTCCCAGCACAATTTATCTTTGTTAACGTAACCAGTTCCCCCCTTTTCAATTTGTTATATCTTTTACGTATTTTACTTTTACATTATTATAAATGCCAAGAAATTGTCTTTATTTTATTTTGTTTTCTAGAGTAAGTAAAAGTGCATTTTTTTATATTTTGTGTTTTCGTGTATCTTACCTTACCACAGATTATCAGACAAGCAGTCACTCTTTTTTTTTCTTTTTTTTTCTATAACTTACTTGTATGTGGCGCAGCATTGACACCTGCTATTTGGAAGACTGCCGACCACCATTTCCAACACGTTACCGTCACATATATTGGGGCCTGTCCACGGAGCTTCACTCAGGTATTGGTAATTGTGGTAAGCGTACTTGGCTTTCAATTCCCTTGCTTTCATTATTTACATTAATCATTTTTTATTTCTATGGTGCTGTGCATATTGTGCATTACGGGAATAGTATATGGTGAGTGTGAGACAACTTTGGATTACGTGGTGACTGTAGGCCGCAGTCATACTCTTAATTGGTCGTCTCCCCCTTCCGTGTTATTATCCGTGTTTAACATCTTTTGTCCCCAGATATTTCTCACATTTTTGACAGATTATCACATAGGTACCCTGGTACTGTGGTCTGTCTCCGGGTCAATAGCACCTAAGTCCTGCAATCCGACTCTAGGAGGAAAAAGAGGGCTTTAGATCCTCTAGCACGAACTATTATTGGCGAATTGGGACCTCGCCGATAGTTCTCGTCACCAGTTGACACTCGCACCCCTACTCGTCGGTCAGACTGATGGTATTTACCCAAGGTAGGAATTGGCGTTCTTTCTTTTGAGCACAAAGTTCGCTAATTCTGTAAATACCATATTCAATTTCAGTGGGTACCATTGCTTAAGTTCTATAGTGACTTGGCAAGGTATGACTACATTTTTTGGACTACCTCATTTATTTTGAAGCCATTTAGTGTTTCACTTTTTTTTAAACACAGTTTCCACTAATTAGTAGGATTTTCTTGCCTTTATCCTCCCACAGTGAGTACCAGGTACAAGATTTCCTGCGACCTTATTCATTTATCATCTTGAATTAACTTTAATTATTAATAATTCCCCACAGGATAGGTATCAGTTGCCACGTTTCCTGTTTCTGACATTCACCATATTCTCACTGTATATTCGTGTCTCCTTTATTTTGCTATATTTTCACAATGTTTCGCCTACAGGCTTTCAAGGCAAATCCACAAGGTGAAATAGACAATTGCGCCACGCTAGAATTGATAACTCTTGCACACGAGTATCAATTGGAAGTTCCACCTGGCGCCAACAAATATACCGTAAATAATATGATTTTAGATTATCTTTGGATGAAGGGAAGATAGATTCTGATACTCATGACCAATACACTATTTCAGATAAACATGACTTGACAGCAATAAAACTTAAGTTAGAACTTGCTAAGATCGAGCGGGAGCAACAAAAGGAAGCAGCTGCAATCAGAAAGGAAGAACAAGAGCTCGAAGCTGCCCTCAGAGAACGTGAAG
>WNGS01148595.1:0-19614 GCA_020271785.1 Procambarus virginalis | reverse complement strand
CTAATAGGAGGCCATTTATGAACTTAACTTGATTTCTTGACTTTTATTTATTTATTTATTTATTTATTTATTTATTTATATATATACAAGAAGGTACATTGGGTTTATGAGATACATTGAATAGTACAGTAATTACAATCTTGTAAAGCCACTAGTACGCGCAGCGTTTCGGGCAGGTCCTTAATCTAACAGATAATTTAAGTAGGTAATTTCTATCAGATTGATAAATGATAACAAATACATTGCAAGAGAAAATGAGATGAGAGAGCTTAGTAAGTATATTAAAGCACATTGTTATATTAAAGCTCTGATTGATTACATTGACAGCTTGATTGGTAATTTAAACAAGATTGATAGACACTATACAGCAGATTGACAGCACATATAAGAAGACAGCAATGATCACAATGGTAAAGATGTTCAGATTGGGTACATAAAGATTGGGAGACTGGGTAGCAATAGATACAGATAAACAAAATTAATAAACACCATACAGCAGATTGGCAGCACATATAAGAAGACAGCAATAATCACAATGGTGAAGATGTTCAAATTGGGAACATAAAGGTTGGGAGATTGGGTAACAATAGATACAGTGCAATTTTAAGGCAAAAGGTGAAAAACTATGAAGATGAAATTAGGCACTTTTTAGTATTGATTTTGAATGATGTAAAAGTTGGACAGCTTTTATATTCAATAGGGAGTGAGTTCCATAAACTGGGTCCCTTTATTTGGCTTTAAACCTTGAATGTTTGCAAATATGAATGATTGTCCATATTGTGTGTCACTTCTGGAAGGTTTTGGTAGTTCTCCCTCCTCCTTACCCTGACCCAGGGTGTGTTGTTGTGGCAATGGTTTGTCCAGTTTTGGAAGTGATACTGGGGGTGTGGTAGTCTCTGTGTAGTTGGGAGGTGTAGTATGTGTGGGCTTGATGACAAACCGTAGTCCAGTCTTGGGCATTTCCCCCTCTCCATCCATACTCCTGCCTCGTTTCTGCCTGTCTGTTTCTCCCTGCCTCTAAAAACATTTCAGGGCTTTAATGTTGGACTTCCTCTCTCTTATATAGCGCTGTGTACCTCTGACGTGGAAATCAGGGCAATGAAGATCATAGCATTTCCTCTCATTAACTGAGAGTTTGCATAGCTTAGGGTGAAAATATCTACATTCTGTATCAAAACGACATCTGCCTTTCCCTAACCAGTTTCGGCATTTCCGTGGGTGCATGAATGAGCATTCCGTGCCTCTGGGCCCATATCTGCACTGTCCTTTTGCATAATACCTGCAAATATTTTCAACTGTGATTGTATTATTCTTGTTTGTACCCGTGCACGACTTGGCTACCTCTGCGTTTTTTGTTCCAACTTTCTCATTTCTGCATTCATTCTCGGTATTGCCCTTATCTTTCTCCTTGTTGCTTTCGTCTTTCTCATTTGTGTTCTCATTCGTCTCATTTTTTTCTTTCCTTATTCATATCACCAGTTTGCTCTCAATTCTGCCTTCATTTTTGTGTACCTCGACACCATGTCCTTCTACATTGACACTTTGGCTCTCTAAATTCTCAGTCACTGGGATGTGCTCAGAGTTCGTTGATGTCTTTATATACTCTGCATATATTTCTGGTAGTTTTTGTGTGAATTGTAGCCTGTGTACTTCAGGAATGTTATTCATTAGTTTGGTGATGTTTTCCCATATCAGTCTATCATTGTGACAGATCCAGTAGGTACCTTGTCTGTTTGCATATTGTGTAGGTAATCCTGTACAACTCAGGTGAAATCTTATGTTACAAATGTTACATACAATGCCTACAACAGTCTTCCGAAGTGACTTAAGGCAGCCTCCACACACCTCCATGTTGGGTTTGTGATGTTATAATATTATATGCATATATTTATAATATTATATGTATATATATATATATATAATATGTATACAGTATATTTATAATATTACATATGTTTATTTGGTCAAGTTTATGTGGGGGTACTTATCGCCTTGTGGAGAAGTATGGGAACCCTGGGGACCATACAGTTGACCGTTTTTGTTTGTCCCAGGTCGGGGGCAGGATGCCACCGGTTGCCAGTTACTTGATTTATACACTGATTATTTGCCTGTAATACCCTAAGGGAATTTCTGCTTTCTTCTGGCTTGCAATGTTATTCACTTACTCTATTACTAGATCCTAGATCCACTTTCCCGTGTTACAATATATATTGCTGGTATATTATCACTGATTATCACTCTTACGTTACTGAGAGACGTCCCCTACACTGTGTAGGCCTCGTGGCTGTGGTGTAAACACAAGTGTGATGCCTCCTGCCACAACTTTACATTTATACTTTTTCTATGTACAATTCTCTAACACTATCCACTAATTTATATGTTGTGTTACACGATCCACTTCACTGTTCAACGTATCACTGCTCGCTATATTTGATATATATCGCTTATGCCTGTACACATGAACCTGGTGGCACTGGCTCACCACGTGGTCCCACGTTTATTCTGTATTTAACTCAACGTTCCATTGTTAATTTCTGTATTCAACTTTCCTACGGGTCACTATGCACTTGGTGATCACTGTGGGCCGTAATCCATGGTTGTAATCCAAAAAAAGCCCGGTTTATTCAAGTGTTTTAATGGAGCGCGACGACCACACGTCTGTCCCCTAACCCGTGAACTAACCCCCACTCTATAAAAGCAATATTTGCAGAAATGCTAAAAAAAATAACTCTGAAGTAATGTCCACAATGATGGAGGTGGCCATGAATGCAGCCACCTCACAGGAAGCGGCACGCTCCACTAGCCAGCTGCTGGAAAGAAAAAGGTCAGTGGTAGCTGTGGGTATTAAAGAGCTGGAAGGCTCCAATAGGACAGAATGAAATGATAAGGACAATGCGGCAGTGAATGAAATACTGAAGGAACTAGAGATGGAAGGGGCTGAGCATACCAAAAGGGGAACTATGAGGAGATGAGAAGTTTCCTAAGAAACATACCTTGGGACACAGACCTCAGAGCTAAGTCTGTACAAAATATGAAGGACTATGTCACCCAAAAGTGTCATGGGGCAGTGAACAGGTTCATTCTAGTCCAAAGGGAAAAATCCGAGAAGCAAAAGAAGAATCCATGGTATAATAGGGAATTTATGGAAGCAAAGGGACTGAACAAAAGGGCGTGGAGGAACTTCCGGAATGACAGAACACCAGAGAGCAGAGAGAGATACCAGAGAACCAGGAATGAGTATGTTAGGGTGAGAAGAGAAACAGAGAAAAATTATGAAAATGATATAGCAAACAAAGCCAAGACCAAACCAAAGCTACTCCACACTCACATTAGGAGGAAAGCAACAGTGAAAGAACAGGTAATGAAACAGAACAGGCGACGACAGGTATACAGAGAATGGCAAAGAGGTGTGTGAAGAACTCAACAAGAGATTCCAGGAGGTCTTCACAATAGAACAAGGTGAGGTCACTGTGCTAGGAGAAAGGGAAGTGAACCCTTGGAAGGGTTCGAAATTATGAAAGAGGAGGTTAAGAGACACCTGCTGGATCTGGATCTTAGAAAGGGTGTTGGTCCAAATGGGATCTTACCATGGATACTGAAAGAGTGTGCAGAGGCATTTTGCTTGCCGCTCTCCATAGTGTATAGTAGGTCACTGGAGACGGGAGACCTACCAGAAATATGGAAGACAGCGAATGTGGTCCCAATATACAAAAAGGGCGACAGGCAAGAGGCACTGAACTACAAGCCAGTGTCCTAGTCATGTATACCAAGCAAGATGATGGAGAAGATCATGAGAAAAAACCTAGTAACACATCTGGAGAGAAGGGACTTCGTGACAAATCGCCACCATGGGATCAAAGAGGGTAAATCTTGCCTGACTGGCTTAATAAAATTTTACGACCAGGTGACAAAGATTAAACAAGAAAGAGAAGGTTGGGCGGACTGCATTTTCTTGGATTCTCGGAAAGCCTTTGGCACAGTACCTCATAAGAGGCTGGTACATAAGCTGCAGAGACAAGCAGGTGCAGCTGGTAAGGTGCTCCAGTGGATAAGGGAGTACCTAAGCAATAGGAAGCAGAGAGTTACGGTGAGGGGTGAGACCTCCGATTGGCGTAAAGTCACCAGTGGAGTCCCACAGGGCTGTGTACTCGGTCCTATCTTGTTTCTGATATATGTGAATGATCTCTCGGAGGGTGTCGATTCATTTCTCTCAATGTTTGCGGACGATGCTAAAATTATGAGAAGGATTAAAACAGAAGAGGACTGTTTGAGGCTTCAAGAAGACCTAGACAAGCTGAAGGAAAGGTCGAACAAATGGTTGTTAGAGTTTAACTCAACCAAATGTAATGTAATGAAGATAGGTGTAGGGAGCAGGAGGCCTGATACAAGGTATCATCTGGGAGAGGAAATTCTTCAGGAGTAAGAGAAAGAAAAAGACTTGGGGGTTGATATCACGCCAGACCTGTCTCCTGCAGCACATATCAAGAGGGTAACATCAGCGGCATACGCCAGGCTGGCCAACATACGAACGGCATTCAGAAACTTGTGTAAAGAATCATTCAGAACTTTGTATACCACATATGTCAGGCCAATCCTGGAGTATGCAGCCCCAGCATGGAGTCCATATCTAGTCAAGGATAAGACTAAACTGGAAAAGGTTCAAAGGTTTGCCACCAGACTAGTGCCCGAGCTGAGAGGTATGAGCTACGAGGAGAGACTACGGGAATTAAACCTCACTTCGCTGGAAGACAGAAGAGTTAGGGGGGACATGATCACCACATTCAAGATTCTGAAGGAATTGATAGGGTAGATAAAGACAGGCTATTTAACACAAGGGCACACGCACAAGGGGGCACAGGTGGAAACTAAGTGCCCAAATGAGCCACAGAGATATTAGAAAGAACTTTTTTAGCGTCAGAGTGGTTGACAAATGGAATGCATTAGGAAGTGATGGTGGAGGCTGACTCCATACACAGTTTCAAGTGTAAATATGATTGAGACCAATAGGCTCANGAGGGGGGTGGGAGGTTCCTCCCACACCAATCTACCTTCCCCTCCCGACCTCTCAACCTCTATCGACTCCCAACCTTACGCTATCCTCCCAACCTCTATGCCTATCAGACCCTCCCCAATCTTCAGACCCAGTATGCCCTTCCTACCCCAGACCTACCTACCCAGGCCCTACCCCAAACCCCCTACCTACCTCCCTAGAAGCCCAGCCCCCAGTAGCCCCCAAGCACCCCTCCCGACCTCTTTCACCCCCCATACACCCCCCCGGACCCCCATTACACCCCCGGATCCCCCCGGACACCCCCCGGACCTCCCCACCCCCAGTCATCCCCCAGACACCCCCCAGATCCCCCAGGTCCCCCTGCCCCCAGTCACCCCAGACACCCCCCAGATCCCCCCAGATCCCCCAGACCCCCGAGACAGGGGAACCCTGGTACAGGAGTTTCCATGAAGAGTCTCAAGGTATGGTACACCAATGCTGATGGGGTATCTAATAAAGCAGAAGAGGTAAAAGAAAGAGTGAGTGAGGCAGATCCTGACATAGTTGCAATTGTGGAAACTAAAATTAATGACATGATCTCAGATGCAATCTTTCCTGAAGGGTACCAGGTGATGAGAAAAGAGAGGACACAGAGACAGGGAGGGGGAGTGGCACTCCTAATAAAGCGGAAATGGCAGTTTGAAGACCTGGGAAATCAGGTTACCAATGAGAGCACAAGCTTCATACATGGAACTCTAACAGTAGATGGGAGGAAGATTGTGATCTTAGTAATCTACAATCCCCCACCAAACAGTAGAAGACCCAGGCAGGAGTATGATGACAACAACAAGGCATGCATAGATGAACTGCAGAAGGCAGCAACACTAGCCCACAGAATGAGAGCGAAGCTGCTGGTCATGGGGGACCTAAATCATGGAGAGATAAATTGGGAATCAAGGAATCCCCATGGAGGGGACGAAACGTGGGGAGCAAAATTAGTAGATGTTATAGACAGGAATTTCCTAACACAGCATGTGAAGGAAGACACAAGGGAAAGAGGAGGAGATGCACCGAGCCTATTAGACCTGATTTTCACCCAGAACGTAGAAGATATCGAGAATTTGGAGCATGAAATACCTCTAGGGGCCAGTGACCATTGTGTCCTAGTCTTTGACTACATGATGGAATTCAAACTTATGACGATGGGACAAGAGATCTGGGAAAGGAGAGTTGACTACAGGAAAGGGGACTATAGGAGGATAAGGGACTATCTGGGAGAAGTGCAGTGGGAGGAAGAAATTAGAGGAAAACAGTCCAAGATATGATGGACCTAGTCATACAGAAATGCCAAGAGGCCGAAGAGAGATTTATACCAACAGTAAAGGGAAAAAATAAGAAGGAATATAATAACCCTTGGTTTAATAGACAGTGTCAGGAAGCAAAAATGGCCAGCAGGCGGGAGTGGAGGAAGTTCAGAAGACAAAGGACAGAGGACAACAGGATCAGATGCAACAGAGCTAGGAACGATTACATTAACATAAGACGAACATCGGAAAGGGACTATGAGAACGATATTGCAATCAAAGCAAAAAAACAACCTAAGCTACTACACAGTCATATAAGAAGGAAAATGTCGGTGAACGACCAAGTGACAAGACTAAGGAAGGCAGAGGGGCATATACTGAAAATGACAAGGAAATCTGTGAGGCACTGAATGCCAGTTTCCATGGAGTGTTCACTACCGAGCCTGAGCAGCTCCCATTGTTGGAAGGGGTTACCCTAGATGAAAGACTATCAGATATAGAGGTGACAGCAGAGAGGTAATGAAACAGTTGACAACTCTAGATGCATCTAAAGCAGTAGGACCAGACAAAGTATCACCGTGGATACTAAAAGAAGCGGCGCAGGCCCTCAGCGTGCCTCTGGCAATGATCTTTAATGAGTCACTTATGTCGGGAGAATTGCCCAGTTGCTGGAAGAAGGCAAATGTCGTGCCGATCTTCAAGAAAGGCGATAGGGAGGAGGCACTTAACTATAGACCTGTATCACTGACAAGCATCCCCTGTAAAATACTGGAAAGAATAATTAGGCTACGACTGGTTGCACACCTGGAGAACGTTAGGTTTGTGAACAAACATCAACATGGGTTCTGGACAGGGAAGTCGTGCCTAACAAACCTTCTGGAATTCTATGATAAAATAACGAGGATAAGACAGGACAGAGATGGTTGGGCAGACTGCATATTTCTGGACTGCCAAAAAGCCTTTGATACAGTACCGCACATGAGACTGCTGTTCAAACTCGAGAGGCAGGCGGGGGTAGGGGGAAAGGTCCTAGCATGGATAAGGAACTACCTAACAGGAAGGAGCCAAAGAGTTACGGTAAGGGGCGAGAAGTCGGACTGGCGAACAGTAACAAGTGGAGTACCACAAGGATCGGTACTGGGACCAATTCCAATTCTTGTATATGTTAACGATATGTTTGCGGGTGTAGAGTCCTACATGTCGATGTTTGCGGATGACGCAAAGTTGATGAGAAGAGTTGTGACAGTTGAGGATTGCAGGATCCTCCAAGAAGACCTGAACAGGTTGCAGAGATGGTCAGAGAAATGGCTACTGGAATTCAACACAAGCAAATGTAAAGTTATGGAAATGGGACTAGGAGATAGGAGACCAAAGGGTCAGTACACAATGAAGGGGAACAGCCTACCTGTGACGACGCGCGAAAGAGACCTGGGTGTGGACGTAACACCTAATCTATCTCCTGAGGCACATATAAATAGGATAACGACAGCAGCGTACTCTACACTGGCAAAAGTTAGAACATCATTCAGAAACCTAAGCAAGGAGGCATTTAGGGCTCTTTACACTGCCTACGTGAGGCCAGACTTAGAGTATGCCGCCTAATCATGGAGTCCCCATCTGAAGAAGCATATAATGAAACTGGAAAAGGTTCAGAGGTTTGCAACGAGACTCGTCCCTGAGCTACGAGGGATGGGGTATGAGGAGCGCCTGAGGGAACTGTGCCTTACGACACTAGAAAGAAGAAGGGAGAGAGGGGACATGATAGGAACGTATAAAATACTCAGAGGGATTGACAGAGTGGACATAGACGAAATGTTCACACGGAATAGTAACAGAACGAGGGGACATGGATGGAAGTTGGAAACTCAGATGAGTCACAGAGATGTTAGGAAGTTTTCTTTTAGCGTGAGAGTAGTGGGAAAATGGAATGCACTCAAGGAACAGATTGTGGAAGCCAATACTATTCATAATTTTAAAACCAGGTATGATAGGGAAATGGGACAGGAGTCATTGCTGTAAACAACTGATGCTCGAAAGGCGGGATCCAAGAGTCAATGCTCGATCCTGCAGACACATATAGGTGAGTACATATAGGTGAGTACACACACACACACACACACACACACACACACACACAACACACACACACACACACACACACACACACACACACACACACACACACACCTGAATGAACAGCGCTCTGGACTCGTAATCCTAGGGTCTAGGTTCGATCTCCAATTATTGAAGGAACAAAATGGGCAGAGTTTCTTTCACCCTGATGCTCCTGTTACCTAGCAGTAAATAGGTACCTGGGAGTTAGACAGCTGTTATGGGCTGCTTCCTGAGGGGGGGGGGGTGAAAAAAAATTAGCTAGTAGTTAGTAACAGTTAATTGATTGACAGTTGAGAGGCGGGCCGAAAGAGCAGCGCTCAAGCCCTGCAACCACAAGTAGGTGAATACAATTAGGAGAATACAAACAGAGAGATCAGTTTGTGCACATACGTTAGTTGACTATGTTACCATTTTTACTCATTTAATATTATTCACACATACACATTTCTTATCACTCATCTTCAATCTTCCTCTTCTCTTCTCCTTCTCCATGCATACTCTAACTTAGCTCCTACCACTAAACACCTATATTTTTTTCACACACACACAAAAAATTCTATGCACTAACTATTATGAGACTTGGACGAAACATTTTGGTTTGTTTCACTCGTTCCTAAAATGGAATTTTATACCCAACATATTGAATGATCCTTTTGACATTTTTCAAATGTTTTTTTCAATCTTTTTTTTCAATACTGCAACATTACATCAGTTCACCACTTTGCAATCATCATCATCATCATCATTACCATATTATTAGGAACATAGACCGTACACCACTATGCAACATGCTCACCATCTGTGCAACGTGTTGCACAGGATTACATGCATGCTCTACATTCTCAATTTCCATACTATAGCAAAATACTGGTTGGCAACTTGGTTATGTGTGAGCAGGATGGGCTGCTCGATAGCACTATTGAGACAGTTAAACAGGTTTGAAAAATAGATTAGACATGTAGAGAGGTGAAAGGGGGTTTGCTGTAAATGGGAACCACATTGATTTTGTCTATAGGTCTGTGTGGTGTTCCCTATTTCTTTCCTTCTTAAAGCAAAGGAATTGGGACACCAGGAGTACGGGATTATTCTCATAACAGTGTGTGGCAAGGTAGACTCCGACTGACTCATCTGATACTGGCGGCAGGACTGGGCGGTGAGGTACTGGCTCAAGCTGGGCCTGCCTGCCAGCAAGCTGGTGCTGGGGATGCCGCTCTATGGCAGGACCTTCACGCTGGCCTCAGCCGACGATCACAACATCTACTCCCCGGCCCCACAGCCAGGCCTCCCAGGACCTTACACAAGAACACCTGGAGTCTTGGGATATAATGAGGTAAGGAAAACATTTTTCCTTTTGTTTAGCACTTAGAAGTGTGTGTGTGTGTTTGTGGGAGTTTTGTCAAATATGAGTGCTATTACAAGAGAGTGTTGAAAGAAGGTACACTTGACTGTATCAGTTGAGAGACGGGATATTTTAGCTAAGAAATGATGAATTGACAATGAAGGTTACTATTTCAGTTGATTGACGAATAATTTTAGTTTAGAAACGACAAGAAAAGAATGTCTTGGTAATTTTTTTACTCTATAAAGTGCAGATTTGTTTAAGAACAGTTTTGTTCAGAAATAGTAAGTTGATAAGCAGAAATAAATGAATACTTTGTAGTAACTTGAATAGTGCTAACTTGAGAATTAGTAATGTTGCATTTGATAGTATATGACAATGAACAAGTTATTGAATGACGTAAACAATTGTACAATTGATTTTTAAGAACATGTAAGAGAATGCGATGAACATGAATTAATCATGCAGAGAACAAGAAAACATGAAAATAATATATAGAGTATACGAAGAATATATAGTTTTGCACAGTAAACTTGTGCAGAACATTCTAAGAACGTTTCTGAGAACATGACAAAGAACATAAAGAACACGAGGGGGAGTTTGTAGAGATCATGAAAGAGAATACAATGAACATAGTGAATATACAAAGAATATGAGCTGAACTTGAAGGGAACATGCTGTGAACATTTTGCAGAACATGGAGAGAACATGAATAATGAGTAAAAAGTTGTACAGAGAATATGCTGTGAACGTGGATTGAATACACAAATACAGTAAGATTATTGGATAATAGCTCTATTTTTAAATTCTTGGGAGGGAAGGAGGTTTGGGTGGAACTGGGGAAGGGGGGTGAGGGAAGGGGGAGGAGATGGGGGTAAGAGGGAGATAAGAGAGTGCATGGGTGTGGAGGGCATAGACGGGAGATAAGGTGTGTGTTATGACTGTGTGGTTATTAACTGGCTGGTGTTTATTAACACAGATAAGTAAACAAGTGTATTGAAGGAGCAGATAGGCTTACTTTGATACAGGTGATAAGCTGGAGCTCGTCTTAATCTGAAATACTAAGTTTGATGAGCTAAGGCGGAGGTTAGGAGTTGGAGCTCGGTAATTGCTTTGATTTAGTTTACAGGATCTGAAATAAACTTGTTTTAAATTTTCGTGGGGGGGGGGGAGGGGGAGATTGAACTGATAATAACAAACTTACGATAGCAAAATAAGGTGGGGACAGGAGCTGGAACTGGGTAACTAAATTTCTGAATTTATCTATGTCTAAAATACAGCAGGTTTAAATTTTAGTTAATTGGACAGATAGTAAAGAAGTTGTACGAATGAATTAAGGCAGAGGGACAAGAGCTAGTACTCGTTAACTTGATTTTCTTTACTTCCTCTCTTTTAAATAGAACTGTTTTAAATTTCATTGGATTTGGACTGATAGTAACAAAGTTATACGTGTAATAACCCTAACTGACTGCTCTTCCCCTTTTCCTCACTCAATACCCCAAGTTAACACTGCTTGCAGATCACTGTGACTCCCAATGAATTACCCGTTGATATATAATTGATATATATGAACTACTGCTCCCAATGAACTACCCGTTGATATATGACTGTAATATAAAATTAAATGAGGGGGAGCAACAAATGAAGAGTTTATTAATATAAAAGTATTGAATAAAAACTTAATTGTTCACCGCCACCACCTTCCCAATCTCCTGAATGTGTCTAGATTACTGATTTCCCAGAAAGGACAGAAATCAATAATCATGAACTCAAGGGCAATAGGGACCTTGGTAATAAAGCTTGGGGAATAAGTTGTAAATCTTAACTTTACTTGTTGAGGATTCAAGGGTAACGCTAATATCCATGAAATGGAGGAGAACACAGAGGAGTTCCTAGTACAGCACATAAACACCACATAACAAGAGAACACAGCATTAATAACGAAAAGGGGAAATTAATTAAATACCTCTAGATCAAATATTCACTTTATTGAAACAGATATGTAAATTTAAATCAAATTGAAATGTATCCTACTCTAATAATAATGCAAATAGACAACGGAGTACAATTCACTTTGATGTACAAAACTCAGACAAACACATTACCGTATTCCTGCAACAGGCTCAGATGTTCAAGGGCAGCCCCATGTCCTTGAACTTGTTTCCAAGTCTCACACCAGACACACTGAACTTAATATTTTCTTAAACTCTCTCAGTGGGAAGAAGCTCCTCCCACTCTAAGCCTAAGCCAATGAGTACAAAGTCTTGCTCTAGGTCTATGTCCTGGCTAGTTCTGCCCACCTTGGCCTCCCTGAAAGTTATGTTATAATCCCGTAGAATCCTGAATCGTTCCCGCGCTTCAACAGGAAACTAAACAGCCATATGGCACCAGCCATCGACGCGAAATTTGAGACTACGGTTTATGGCCCTGAGTGAACTGCCCCTCAATTCGTCACTGGTAAAACCAAGGCAGGGGAGGAGGGGGAAATGACTGGGGGGGGGGGATTAGGTAGGATTTTGAGGATTGTAAGAAGAAGACATATGGCCTGAGACGGCCGGACAGTGTCCTTTACCTTCACTTGACGAGTTTATGACCGGAGATGGTCAACAAGGGAGAGGAGGGGGAACAAGGGAAGGAAAGGTGAACGAGGGAAGGGAGAGGGGGAAGAGAAAGGAGAATGAGAAAAGGGGAAGGGGAAGGGGAAAAGGGAAGGGGTGAGCTATGATCTGCACAGATCATTACATACGAATGAAGTAAGGCGGGGGACAGAAACTGGAGTTTGATAACGATGTTTAACTTATTTACTACATCTGAAATACCTATGTTCTAAATCTCAAGGAAATTGATTGGATAATAGAGGAGTTGAGGTAGAGAGCTAAGGTGGGGAACAGGTGCTCAGTAACTAAATTGTTGTATTTTATTATGTCTCAAATACATCGGTTTTACATTTCAGGAAACTTGATTGGTTAATAACAGAGTTGTACGAATAAAGTAAGGCGAAGGACAAGAGCTGGAACTCGGTATTTGCTTTTGATAATTTCACAGGATCTGAAATATAGCTGATTTAAATTTTGGGGAAATTGAACTGATACTAAAGATGTTACTCGAATAAAGTATGGCGGGGGACAAGAGCTGAAACTCAGTATTTGCTTTTATTTGTTTTATAGCATTCGAAATATCTGTTTTAAATCTCAGAGAAATTGATTAGGTATTAACGAATATATGAAAGGGGTCAAGGTGGGGGACAGGAGCTAGAACTTGATTACTGAAGTGATCTGATTTACTACGTCTGAAATATGACTGTTTTAAACTGGGAAAAAATTGGACTATTAGTAGCGAAATAACACTTATAAACGTATAGAGACAGGTCCATGAGCTAATATCTGATGAACTTTTTAAAAATATCTGCTCAAGTCCGTAGAGTTTATTTAAATTCATAAGAATTCTTTCAAGACCACAGCGAGAAATTGGGACTGTTAACAAAATTCAAATATTTGACCTCAAACAAGACTGAAAATATTTAACCTCAAACAAGACTGAAAATTTTTGACCTTGAATGTGACTCTGAAAATATTTTAATTTCCTCCATAAGAACTTTTTAAGAATGCAGCAAGGATTAAAACTCTGAAAAAATTTATCTGAAATTGGTCTCTAGAAAATTTGTACTTAAACTGGTCTTCGACAAATTTCTGTCTTAAACTGGACTCTGGACAATTTTGGAATAAAACTCTGAATTTTTTTTACACTGAAGGGGACATTAGTTTGGAAATATGAAAGTTGTTGTAGGGCATTCAAAATTTATTATCCTGATACATGTGAAAGATGCTGCAACTGGGCCAAGTTTCAGCATCTCAGCCTAAATAGAGAGGGAGAAAAAAAAATAGACAATTTTTCAAGAATATTCAAATAACTTTACAGCCCACAATTGTGAACCGAAATCATTTCTATGACACTTAGCTATGACCTTACTATATAATAAAGAATTGAACCTAGGATTTTTATCCCAGATGTATTTAGTGCAATAATACAGATTTTGAAAATTTCCCAAAAAAGTATGCAACAAAATGATGTATACCAATATTTATAAAATCAATAAATCTACATAGATAAGAAAAGCTAGGTGTGTTTTTTAGAGGCATAAACTCTACATATAATGTGCAAGTTTCATGTAAATTGAATAATAAATAAAGGCTGTGAAGTCAGATATAGTTGTAAAATATTTACCTCCACAAACGAACGTCAAAGTTCAGCTACTTTTGGGTGAGGTTGATGCCGACCAATATCATTCAAAATTTGCACCCTTGTAGATAGGCACGGGTTCAATATGGTGTGCAAGTTCCATGAAGATCGCCTGATTAATAAAAGAACAAAAAATTATTAAAAAAAAAATAAATAAAAAAATAAATAAATAAAAATTAATTAAATATTTGCCACCAGTTATATATGTACAAATATTTATGAAGTAATACCACAATATAACACTAAAAGATACTAACCTAATATAATTGGTCAGAAATATGGGTCCTGAAGGTGGCACTGCAGTGGCACTAGTAGGGCCCTGCCCCATAACCGGGGTCAGCTCCCACAGGGGCCTTTCTTGGTTTGGTGGTGCGTCTCGTTGGTTTCTGCATCTCCTTGTCCTTCTTACTAAAGTACCAGTCCCGTATGTCACTCTGTGGTAGACAAAGGAGGTTGGTCAGGTGCAACATCAGGAGTAACAGGTGCAAGAAGTGCGGCAGAAGGTGGGATTGTGGGGGGGGGGGGGGTAGCGGGCTGCGACAAGCTCCTCGCTCCTCACACACACTCGTGGCTGAGGCCGCCACGATGTTCACTCGTGATCATTGTGGCAAGCTCGTACCTTCTACGGAGAGCTCGCATGCATCTAGCTTTCCTCTTCTTCGTTTGGTACGTCATATTGCAGTACAAATAGCACAAATAGCATAGTTCTGGGAGATACTGTGAGAGCGCGTCAACGATAGACCCACCAGCTCAGACACACACAGAGTGACTGACTGCTAAGCCACAACACCACCCTCTCCCTCACACGAGACTGTTGCTAACGCGTGATTTTATATTCAATTTATGCAAAACACGTTATTTTCCACGCTATTACGAAATATTAGACTTCTACAACGTAAGACACAATACCCCATGGCGCACCCAGGACGCGAGGACCGGATTGGGGAAAGTTGCAGCGGGAAATTTGACTCTAATTACGTTAGTTTTCAAGATAACGTAAAATGGTTTGCACCACAGTGTTGCCAGAACGTTGTAGTATTTTTCGTAATTTTTCGTAAATATTCCGTTTTTCTTCGGATTTTCGGAATTAATGCCCCTGAACCTCTATGGGCTTATCGGAAAGTAAATCTCTGAAAAAAACAAGAGTAAATCTCTTGTCTCCACCTCTGTCTTAGTCTCTCTCCCCCTGTCTCAGTCTCTGCCGTAGTCTCTCTCTCTTCCCTGTCTCCATCTCTATCTTAGTCTCTCTCTCTCCATGTCTCCATCTCGTCCTCTCTCTCTCTCTCACTCTCTCCTCTCATCTTCTCATCTCTCTCTTCTCTCTCATCGCTCTCGCTACTTCGCTCTCGCATCTCTCTCGCTCTCCCTGTCTTTCTCTCTCTGCGCTCGCTCTCACCCCTGCTGGCCCGCCGGCCTACAAAGCCGAGCACAGCAGACGGACGGACAGCATATAGCCATAGGTAATATGGAACAGGAAAAGTGAGGTGATGAAATGAAGAATGTGCGCCAAGTTTGGAGGATCGCGAGTGAGATTGCAAGAATGATGGAGGAAATGAAGAATGAAATATGCAACTTGCAAAGCGAGCTGACAGCATAAAAGAAGGAGATTAAAACCCTCAAAAAGAAAAGGGTTGATGCCTGAGAGCTCAGATAATCTCCGGGAGAAGGTGAAAATATCGGAAGAGATGCGACTATACCTGGTTAATGGGTTCAGGATTCGGCTACTCCCCGAATCCGGCCTAGGCCCAGGCTTGACTTGTGAGAGCTGTCCACCAGGCTGTTGCTTGCGCGGCCCCGCCCACGACCAAGCCCCCCGCTTCCGTCGTCTCTGAGAAAACGGCCAGGTTTTCTCTTGAGAGGCCCGTTTAACCGGCAATAGTTCTTATGTCGCTGGCAGACGGTGAACCCGCGGACCTCTGACTGTGGATAAGCTGCCTTTGATTGGTTGCTATGGCACCTCTGCCCTGCACTGGATTAATCTCGTGCATTGTTCGTGCCAAGAGCGGTCACGCCAGATGGTGAGTGACTGTGCAGATGTGGACCTGGCCATCCGTATGTCCATTCTAGTATGTGGTAGCGCGCGTCTCCTTTCAGAGAGTACATTTTGAGAGCTTTGAGACTAATCCCCAAAGTTGGTGCTTTATCCGTCTGAGGCGTGCGTATTGTTCGCTGTAGTCCCTCGGTTCAGCAATCTCTGTCCTCCTGACGGGAAAGTGCTTCTGAGCAGTACTCGAGACGGGACAACACAATGATTTGAAGAGTACAACATTGTGATGGGATCCCTGGATGTGAAAGGTCTCGTAATCCATCATATCATTTTTCTGCCTGAGGCAATATGATTTGGTTATGCTCCCTAAACGTTAGATCGTCGCAGCAAGATGCCCAATCCTTGACAATGCTGTGTGCGACTAGGGGAATTCATTGTGTTGTGGAACCCTGGTATTAGGTGGCAGATCCTCATTTGTGCCATACCTGAGTACCTGAAATTGAGCACTGTTAAACGCATGGATTGTTCTGCGGCCCAACGAAAACTTTGTTGACATTGCTTGGAGGGTTTCTGGCGTCCAAGAGGGTAAGTTTCAAGGCAGATGTTTGTGATCATCTGCAAAGGGGACGCCGAAGCTGTTACGTGGTCTTTTGGTAAGCAAATATGAAAATAAGGAACCAGTATACGGGGCAAGGACTGTACCGGTGAGGTACAGACTTGAACACATCCCTTGGCCTCGATTTTAGCTTATGGACTTTACTCTGTGCGTTCCGGGGCGACCGGACATTGAGAGCCACGGCCTACTGGATCCATTATGCCCATTGGAACCTCATTGTGTGGGAGCTTAGCACCCAGGGGCCAGTTATGGCGACTCGGACGCCATTGCAAAGTCTGGGTATACACAGCGGCATATTTGCTTTTGGTCTTCAAGGCTCTTGATTTGGTCATAGGGGGTGATAACTGTGACAGACAGGTCTGCCCCTCGAAATCCAGGGGGTCCTGGGGGTGCAAGGCATTGTTGGTCACAAACGAGAAAGTGATGCCGAAGCCGCGTGCAAACACTGGTAGGGGGGGAGTAGGGCACAGCCTATACTGGGGGGCCAAGGGCGGTCACCCCCCCGTGTGCAACTGAAGCTAATCTGCAGAGGTAGGCTGCTGGAGCGCCCCGGCCAGGCGCAGTTCTCCAGATTACGCTAGAGGGCTCTTCGCGACGGGTACTGTACAGCCGGTGAGGAAGATTTATCCATGGTCAGGCCCAGACGGATGCATAGCATATTGTCAAGGTCCGCGTCAAAGTCGGCCGAGGGGGTGGGGAATATCTGTGAGAAAATTATCGGCAGCGGTGAATGGCATTCAAAAGAGCTGCGGGGTCATCCACGGTAATGGGTGGTGAGGGGTGCGAAAAAGACGCATACGCTTCTGAGAAGGCACGAATCACTGGGCGTCCGCGGGGGACGGACCGCATTGGGAAGACGGGGCCAATACTGCGGAGGGGGGGGAGTTGGGAGGGGGCGGAGGTGAAAAAAAAAAGAGGGAGGATTGGTCCGTACTCGAGGAGCGCTCGCTGGGGCCAGAGTCCAGGGCCTCAGACTACTATGGCGGCGGCAACGGGGGCGAGTTCGGTGCGGCGAGCGCCCGGCGGAAGCGAGGGGCCGGGCGGGGAAGTTGTGGCCCGGCCGAGCAGGGTCGTTATGGGTGGGGGCCTGCTCCTGGACCGGCGGCGGGTGCCGCTTCGGAGGGCCTCGTCCGCTTGCTGGTCCCGCCCCTCCGCAGAGGTCACGGCTGCAAGCAGACCGTGGAACGCACGGGACAGGGGACGAGTCCCGGTGGGGGGAGGGGGCGGCGGAAGACCGGGCGCCCAGTGATGGGGGGCCAAGGGGCTACAGGGCAGGGTGGCCCAGCAAGCCTCGGCTGGGGGAAATGGAATGGAGTGAAGAGTCGGCGCCGCGGTGGGGGGGCCGCTGAGCCCTCGGACCGAGTGAGGCGAGGGCGCACGCAGGAGCGGAGGGGCGGAGGAGGAAGAGCTGATAGGGGGAGGGCGCGGAGGAGTACAGCAGGAGTGGGGAATAGCACGTCGATGTGGGGGGCGGGCCTAGGGGCTCTGGGATCGGGGGTGCGCGAGCATGTTCACAGAAGCGCAAAGGCGCGGACCCCGGGTGGGAGTTCCGGCGGCCCGGCGATGATATGGGTGGGCCGTCGCACCTCGGAGACGCGGGACAAAGGGAAAGCACTCCAAGGAAGAGAAATCGGGAGCCTGGGGTTGAGAAGTGAGCAAGTAGGGGCGCGATTGGGCACGGCGCGGGAAGCCGCACGGTGGAGCTGTGCGGGGGGAATAGGAGAAAGAATAGGAGAGGGGGTGGGGGCGCGACCGGAATTTCCAAGGACCGCTACCAACGGCATGAGGGAGGGGAGTATGCGCGGGGCATACCGGGCCGCGGGAATATACAGACCGACGCCCGACAGTGGGGACATAGTGCGATCACAGCTAATAAAGTAAAGGGGGAAGCCAAGGGCCAGCAGCCTGGAAGCGGCAAGCGGGGATAGGGGGGGCCGTAAGGCCCCAAGCTGGAGGGGGACGCGAAGAGGAGGCCAGGGAGGAACGGAACGGGAGGGCGGGAACCGGTGTAGTTGATAGGGTAGGTAGGGAGGATGGAGGTAGTGAGGAAGATATACAAAAGGACAATGGGGAAGGGAGAGGGAGACAGGAGAGGACAGGAATCATCTGGAAAGGCCACAGAACGCACGTGGCGGGGCAGGTCCTGAATCTAACAATAGGGGAAGGAGGGACTGGCTATCAGAGATAAATGATCCAAATAAAGGGGCAAAATAAAATGAGAGAAGAGCGGAGTGGAGATTAAAGGCACAGGGTATAGTAAGCGCGGAGTGAGGACAGGGACACGTGAGTGGTAAGGAACAGAGTGATAGACACTAGACAGCAGAGGGACAGCAAACAAGAGAAAAGACAGCAATGATCAGAATGGGAAAGATGTTCAGATTGGGTAACTAAGATTGGGAGACTGGGTAGCAAGAGACAGATAAACGAAGTTATAAACACCATAACAGCAGATTGGCACACATATAAGAAGACAGCACTGATCACATGGTGAAAGATTTCAAATTTGGGAACATAAAGTGGAGATTGTCAATAGTACGTCAATTTTAGGCAAAGGTGAAAAAACTAGTAGATGAACTTAGGCACTTTTTAGTATTGATTTTTGAATGATGTAAAATTTGGACAGCTTTTATATTCAATAGGGAGTGAGTTCAAGAAAATAACAGACTTGGTCCCTTTATTGGGCTTTAAACCTTGATGTTGCCAATCTATGATTGTCCATATTGTGTTACTTCGGGAGAGGTTTTGGTATTCTCCCCCTCCTCCTTACCCTGACCCAGGTGTTGTTGTTGTGGCAATGTTTTGTCCCAGTTTTGGAAGTGAGACTGGGGAGTGTGGTAGTCTATGTAGTTGGGGGGTGTAGTATGTGTGGGGCGTGATGACAAACCGTAGCCAGTCTTGGGGGGGCATTTCCCCATCTCCCCATCCATACTCCTGCCTCGTTTCTGCCTCTCTGTTTTCTCTTGTCTCTAAGCCGCGAAAACGTCAGGCTTTAAGGGGGGACTTCCGCTCGAGATAGCGCTGGGG
>WNGS01148592.1:0-12259 GCA_020271785.1 Procambarus virginalis | reverse complement strand
AATAGGCCTAAAAAGATCAAGTGAGAGAGGTTATTCAATAAATTCAATTTTAATAATAAAAGTATAGACTGGGAAAAAATAAACAGGCAACTTATAAACATTTATGTGAAACTGTTCTAAATAATGAAAATCCCAGACAAGGAATAGAACAATTAACTTCAGAAGCCTTTAAAATCTGTCTGTAACATGTTCCTTTGCTGAAAGACAGAAAGAGAACCAACTTAGAAAACGCAGACGGCACTACAAAAGAAGGAAAAAAATATCGGAAAAGCATAAGCAGACACGACTATCCATACAAAGAAGAATAATTTTTACAGGTTATTGAAAGAGTAGAGCAGAGATTGAAGCATTCGTATCAGCTTGAAGAAATGCAACTAGAACAGAAAGTAATACAAAAGAAAAGAAAAACCCAAAATATTTCTTCACATATCTATATAAATAAAATGGAAATGTTCGTTTGTTCAAAATCGCTAATCTTCGAAAGTTTTTCACCGATTGCTTTGAAATTTTCACACAATGTTCCATTCGCATCAGAGCGAGTTTTCATATGCATATTATATTGATGTCACGTCTGTGACCAAAAAACATGTTGACCAGACCACACACTAGAAGTTGAAGGAACAAGCGACTTGAGAATGGTCCAGGACGGACCGAAACGTCCTTGTCCCTTAAACTTCTAGTGTGTGGTCTGGTCAACATACTTCAGCCACGTTATTGTGACTCATCGCCTGCAAAAAAACATGCTTTTATTGAAAAAATGTGTTTTTCAAGTGAATTTTCATGTGAGAGAAATCTTCGAAACCTCTTTACAGATTGCTTTGAAATTTTGACACAACGTTGCATTTGAATAGGCCCATGTTTTTATATTCTGACTATATACATGCCTCACCTGTGATGGGGAAAAACATGTTTTTTTTTATAAACAGTGTCATCTGTTGGACATAAGAGCAACACACACTGTTACCTCCCAAAGTTCTTCACTGATTGCTTTGAAATTCTGATACAACGTTCCATTCGAATATGCGGGTGTTTTTGTATACCTACTATATACATGCCACACCTGTGACAGGTAAAAACATAATTTAACATGTTGAACGTAATAGCAACACACACACATGCTATACTAAATATGTTATGATTTCCACTTCAATATTTCCAAAAGCATTAATAAATTTAATTTTCATAGATTTCGATTTATTTTAATTTTGATTTAATTATTTTGTGTGACATTGTGTTGGAATTGAGCTGTGTTGTTTACCACACCGTTCATTTCATAAGTATAGATTCCACACTTGTAAAAGGTAAAAACATTCTTATTTTTTTAAGAAACAACGCCATCTGTTGCACGGAAGAGCCATATACACTATAATAAATATGTAACGATTCCATCTCAATTTTTCGGATTGCATTGACAAATTAATATTTCATATATTTTGATTTATTTTCATTTTAATTTAATTATTTTGTGTGATATTACGCTGGAATTCTGCTGTGTTGTTTACCATACCATTCATTTCGTGAGTATAAGTATAGATGCCACACAACTATTACAGTAACAACATGCATTTTTGAAAAACAGCGTCATTTGTTGCAAGTAAGAACAACTCACATTATACTAAATATGTTATGATTCCATTTCAATGTTTCCAATTTCATTGATAAATTTAATTTTCATAGATTTCAAATTATTTTCATTTTGAGGTAATTATTTTGTGACACTGCATTGGAATCGAGCTTTGTTGTTTACCATACCATGCATTTCGTGAGTATTGTTTACTTTTTTTATTTCTTCATTGTTTTTCATTTTGTTTTTAATTGTTTTTCTTATATTTCAGTGATGGGAACATCAGATCATTTGATGTTCCCAATTTTCTGATGGGAACATCAGATCATTTGGGAATGCATTGGATGAGGAAGTGGGGAATGGTGGGGGGGGGGACAAGGGGATGGGAGTGGGTGATGGTACTGAGGACGATGGGACAAGGGAGGGGGTAATGGTGGGGAGGACGAGGGGATGGTGGGGACGAGGGGAAAGGGGGATGGAGAATGATGGGAAGGACAAGGAGACAGGAGAGTGGGAGATGGTGCGGCAGACGAGGGGAACAGGAGAGATGGGAAAGATAGGGAGGCCGGGGGACGGGGGAGTAGGAAATGGAGGAGAGTACGAGGGGACGGTGGAGTGGATATGGTTAGAAGAACGAGGGGAAGGTGGAGTGGGGGATGGTTGGGAGGACACAGGGATAGGGGAGGGAAGAAATGGTGGGGAGGACGAGGGGACGGGGGAATGGGGAATGGTTGGGAGGATGAAGGGACAGGAGAGTGAGGAATGGTTGGGAGGACGAGGGGACGGGGGAGAGGGAATGGTGGGGAGGACTGGGAGACAAGGGGGAAGGTTGCTGTGTCTCAGCAACGCAAATGCATTGCTGAGCCACAGCAACGCGTGGCCGGGTACAGCTAGTGGGAAATAAAAATAAAAAACTACTATCAATAGTGGACCTATTCGTACAAGTGAAGGTTCTTACACCGAGGTTGACAAACAAATTAGTCATATTCTTAAAAATCAGTGTTTTAGTCAAATAAAAATATCAGTCAACAGCTTAACATGTACTGTATAATAATAAAATATGTATAAACAGGCCACCTCTAGCCCGACACATTGAAGTATTATTATTATTATTATTTTTTAAAGGCCAGTAAAGTCCTAATTATAACTAAAGCCCAGTTATTTTAAATAAACGAGTAGTAGTTACATTTAGCAGTAAGTATATAGTAATTTTCATGGGATCAGTACGCAATTATATAGTATCATTACCAACACAAGATTAATTGGAGGCATGAATTTAACTCTTTCAAGGAAAAAACATAATTTTTTCTACCATCTACCAGAGTTACCTCCTATCTTATGATATCAATCTAAGAAGTCTCTTGAGGACCACATTTTGACAGTCTTTTTCTACAAACGTTAAAGCTTAATATTTAAAGGAAAACAATATTTATCGTTACAATGCCAATAGACCAAAGTCATATGCCATAGAACAAACTAGCCATGTCATTGCTATCAGTATTAATAATTTAAAAATTTACATTATTCTCATTTAATAGATTATTAATATTATCTATTGAAGATGATATTAATTGACATCAAGCCGACATGGTTAACTTACACATAACAAGTAAGTGTGCTACAAAACTTGCAATTCCAGTAGGTCTGTGGAGAACTTTACGTTTAGTTGTACACAAGGTCACTGTTATTATTGTTCTATGTAGTATGGTTCAAATGACTCCTAAAGTCTCAGTCCCTCTCTCCAGTTTAAAACTTAATAACACTATAATTTTCATGCCTTGTTGTCTAAGGGTAAATCGTAAGAGAAACGGTACAAAGATACTCGATACCTCTATTATAGTTCACTGTAATACATTTATTATAGTTATAAAAGTACGCTGATACTTTTAACAATTATATTCACATAAAAAACGCTTGTTACATTGGTGATTTTGCACTGGGTTAATCCGAAATTGTGAGAGAATACCCAGCTCCAATTTACAGGACCAAATTGATAGAAAAGCACTGGAAAATAATGAAGGTCCCAATAATAATGTTCCCTGGATAAATAAAACGATGAAAAATAAACTAACACTATGTAAATTACTAACTACACTAAGAGCACTGGGTACAATTAACTTGAGGACATTTGTTAATGTTATTACTCAATGACAAGGTACTTAGAGGAAATAACAACTATCTAGGATACAAAGCAAATGAGTATCCCTGCACCTCTGACCACCCAAGATTTCAACATGCAGCTGCCTTGGCCGTGTTGGTGACAGCTGCCTCCTGCTCTCCACTTGCTGCCAAATTTTTATTCTATAACCAACAATTAAATACAGGTTGCCTTTTTAACAGAAAAAAATAAATTCTTAAATATTTGACAGTTATGTGAATAGAGTGCTCCTCATTCGATCCATGTAAATGTCTTTTGGAAAGACGGCAACCCTGCCTCACACTATTCTTCCTCAGAGCTGTCACGAGGAAATCATTATGCAACTGACTACAGCCCATATTCCTCTTCATTATTCTACGATAATTCTCTAACATTTTTTTTTAATTATCAATTGACACGTTCATATTAATAAATAAATCAGAATTCCTTTTGATTCATATGCAGTTTTCAACCACTAAATATATATATATATATATATATATATATATATATATATATATATATATATATATATATATATATATATATATATATATATATATATATATATATATATATTGTTATGATCTCAACCTGCAGGAGAAACGAGTCTCCCTCTTTGAGAGTTATTCAGCAAGCCTGACCTAACTGGAAGGTCCAGGAAATTTGGATGTGATAACACAGTTGCAAGGTAGTTTGTTAGATTTAAATAACAGTTTGAGATTATGGGCAATGAACAAGAAAACAGATAAATGACTGGTTAGGAGATGTGGACGAGTTGCTGGAGGCATGAGGCTCGCTTCTGGGAGGGCGATGACCTCACTTGAGGCCAGACATCGTAGGGGAAGACACGCTTCGTTGAACTCCAATCAGAAGGAGACCCCTAGCGATATTATCTCCAAGAGAAGAGAAGGTGCAGACGTTCCAGCTGTGGAATCGAGCTGGAGACGTTGCGGTCTCAAGTCCTGGACGGCGAGGAGAGAGTATTAAGCCGCCCAGAGGCATATTCATGGGCTGTGGAAATGCCCTGGTCACTCGTTGTCAGAGGGAGGAGCGCCCTCGACCAGATAATCTGTGGTAAGCATGATTTAAACTAGTTCATAGTGATTAGTTGTAATTGGTCGTGTGCCCAGCGACAGTAGCAAAGTTTATTGTTAAGCTAAACATGTTTTGGTAAGGCAGAAAGCCTGAAGTAAGAGAGTAGAGTGGGAGGAACGCGGAGCGATGTCCATCTCCTCTGGACGCTGACGAGCAACTGAGTGAGGGGCGGCGGAAGACCCTCACAAAGTGAGGAAGCCCGTGGGCGAGGTGGAGCATGGACCCGCCCCAACGGGGGAGTCCACTCTCACTATATGTACAAGACAGATAGAGGTTGGAGGCAAAGATGTTGTGTGATTAATTTTGTTTATGTGTTAAAAGGGAAACAATTTATTGGAGTGCAAATGGGTTGCAGGTTTGTCTTTGGGGAAGAAGTTGCTGAGAACTTCGAAGCCAGCACAGAAGGAGTAGTTGATGAGACTCCAAGGCAGTGGAGGAGAGGACCTCAAGCTGTGAGGAGTGTCTCGTGCTTCTGTAGAGGTGGTGAAGCACCACAGTTGTTCGAGGAAACTTTATGGTGCAGCAGCCAGGAGAGCTGTGGAGGACACTAGCAGGAGTAGAGAAGCACCATAATTGTTCAAGGAAATTTCATGATAGCAGCCTGAAGGAGCTGCAGAGGATCCTGGTGGTAAAGCCCGGAAGAACCTGAAGACATCAGGGTAGTGAACTAAGTCTGAATGATTACTTGTAGGGAGGCGATAGTGTTTGTCATTAGCGTGAAAGACGCAGTGAGAGGTGAGTGATCGTTTGCCATTTTTGTACCACAAAGTGTTTATACTGAAGTTCAGAGTTACTGACATAGGCACGAATACCTACAGAGATAGGCATTCTAGGACTGATAGAATGGTCGATTGATTCGTTGAGTGGCACGGGTCATTTATACTAATATATATATGTATGTTATTGCATTCATATGCTGATTTGCCTTATATGTGTTTATAGGTATACATATATGTGTGTATTCAATTGGAGAAAGTGCAACATTATATTGTAAGACTTGATCTACTTGAGGAGGTTGATAATATTAGGTAATACCAGGAGATAGGATACCACTTGACAAGCTGATGATAAGAGTTCTGATGGTGTTGGAGTGCAACCTGACTGTAATAGTGTAGAGTATAGGATTCATTATTATTATTATATGTGTGTGTATTGTGTATGTGCTTCGTCCAGTAAATGTATGCAAATTTGCTGGTGTTTGCCCTTGTCCTAGTGAGGCTTCCCAGGAAATAGTACAGAACGAGAGAGAGAGAGAAGTAAGAACCATTGCTGTGGACAGGGTAAGACGGAAATTTAGTAAGTCAAAGGGGATTGAAGAGATCATATCCCGTAAGGAGAGAGTGGGGAGTCACAGCGGCTCGAGTGGGTGTGTGCACATGACAACGAGGCTGAGTGTTGGAGCCGCATCCCCTAAATGTGTGACGTTGAACCCCTCTCCAAGAGCCAGAAGCGCCTAATGAGATCTCCTAGTGGAATATAAGCACTCTATCGAGTTGTGGGTTGGGTGGTCCGTCAGCGATAGCACCACCAACCCACCACGAAAGCGATAATATATAAATATATTGTGACGGTAACGTGTTGGAAATGGTGGTCGGCAGTCTTCCAAATAGCAGATGTCAATGCTGGGCCACATACATGAAAGTTATAAAAAAAGGAAAAAAAAAGAGTGACTGCTAGTCTGATAATCTGTGGTAAGGTAAGGTAAGATACACGAAAACACAAAATATAAAAAATGCACTTTACTTAATCTAGAAAACAAAATAAAATAAAGACAATTCCTTGGCATTTAAAATAATGTAAAAGTAAAACATGTAAAAATATATATAACGAACTGAAAAGGGGGGAATTGGTTACATTAACAGGAATACAAAGATAAATGGTGCTGGTAATATATGCGCAAGCTATCAACCTCTATTTGATCACACAAGGTGGGTCAAGTAGGTGTTCACAGCTAGAGCACTAGATATATTCTGACTGGAGAACTGCTGGCAGTCCTGACATTGGCTTGCGAGGAATGTGATTGGCGTGGAGCAGGAGTGGTGTGTTGTTGAACGGCCAATGAGAATGCAGGACGGCCGCAAGTCGGTAGTTTGGCTGGGAGTAGCAGTTGGCGGGCCGACCAGGTGTGCAGGAGTGGGGGGAGGAGGGAGTTGCAGGTGCGTGTGGCTGTCTTGATATACGTTTAAGCCACTGAAAACGTATCTTGAATATTGGGTTGGACGTGACGCTAGAAGAAGGAGCAGGCTCAATCTCTGGGAAGAGATTATCATCACAACTCTCCCCCGAAGCCTGCGGTTCTAGTGGAGTCACGTTCACGGGAGGTGGAGCAGGCTCTACCTCAGTGATGCTGGAGAGGACGTCTGATATGATGTAGTTAGATTTCTGGGTGTAGCAATCTCCAGGCTGAAATGATGTAGCTGGCAAGCCCAATATAGAAGTAGTCGATGGTTGAGTTGGGCTGTCTGTAGGAAATGAAGATGGTTGTGGTCCATGTAGATGGTGGTGGACTGAGTACTTTGCTGGTATGGAGCAAAGTGTTGCCTGTTCAGGACGACGAGTAGCTCCTTGTTGCTCGTGGTGTCGTTTATGGTATTTGGTATGTAGAGTCTCTTCGCCTTGTTGTACCAGGTCACCCACGTTGCCGGTACCACTGGCGTCGCTATGGAGGATGGGAGACTTGATATCTGGCGAGGCGAGAGAAATTAGAATATGATAAAGGAGCACAATTACTGTCCTGAAGGTGATTATAAATGTCAGTAAGGATTTCCGAATTAGAAAGCGCTGTCTCAGTGTCAGCGTTTTCGGCAGGAGAAGCAGGGAAGGTCTCACTGTGGCTGTATGGACCTGTAAATGAGGTAAAGTTGGTTAACACAGTGGGAGGAACCCCATGATAGGGCTTGAGCAGATTGATGTGGCACAGCTGGGTCTTCCGCCGCCTATCGGGGGTCTCGAGAACGTAGTTGAAGTTGTTCCGGCACTCCTTAACACGGTAGGGTCCTGAGAACCTGTTCTGTAAAGGAGAACCTGGGATAGGGAAATAGGCAAGAACTAAGTCTCCCGGTTTAAACTTCCTTACTTGGCAGTGCTGGTCGTAACGAGTCTTCATCCTCTCTTGGGCTTTCTGTAGGTTGTTGCTAGCAAAGGAATGGACCCTCTCTAGAATGTGTCGGAGGTTTTGAAGATACTGGGGCACATTCTGATGCTCACTGAAGGTGGCATCACGTAGAGAATCCTTGAAAGCCTTGAGAGGTGTACGGCACTTACGTCCGTAGAGCATCTCATAAGGAGATACTCCTAGTGACTCGTTGGGAAGACTTCTGAAAATACACATAATGAGATCAAGTTGCCTATCCCAATCCTTTGAGGTCTCATTGCAAAACTTTTTTAAGAGTGCCTTGATAGTCTGATGACTACGCTCGAGAGAACCCTGTGAAGCAGGATGATAGGGGCTGGACAGTACCTGTTTGATGTTGAACTCCTCCAGAGTCCGTTTGAAGAGATCACTGGTGAAGTTGGTGCCACAGTCGCTCTGAATCTCCCTCGGAAATCCATACTGGGTGAAGATTTTCAATAAATTCTTCACCACTGTAGCAGCCGTAATGTTTTTCACTGGAACTGCTATGGGGAATCTGGTGGTAGGACACAGGATAGTTAAGATATAGGCGTTGCCTGCACTGGTCCGAGGCAAAGGACCAACACAGTCAATAATAAGTCTGTGGAACGGTTCCTCAGGCACCTGGATGGGTATCAGTGGTGCTCTGGGAATGGAAACGTTCGGTTTCCCGGCTAACTGACACACGTGGCACAGTTTGACATGATTCTTGACATCGTTAACCATACCTGGCCAGTAGTAGTCTTGTCGAATTCCATGGTAAGTCTTGTTGAACCCGTAGTGTGACAGTGCTCCGTGGGCCAGGTGTAGAATCGTGGGCCGCAGGCTGGTAGGAATCACTAGTTGTTCAACGTCTGCCCAATCGTCCTCGTCCTTCAGTTTACTGGGTCTATACCTGCGATAGAGTAATTCGTTCTCCAAGAAGAACCCAGGAACACTGTCGGATTGGGTCTCAGCCTGAAAGAATAATGGTGTCAAGGTAAGATCATCTCTCTGTAACTTACGGAACTCCAAAGCGGTCAGATTTGGGGGTAGTTTCGAAGGGTCCTGAGGGACAGCGGTAGCAGTAGAGTCAGCTGGCTGTGGTCGTGCAGCTTGAGCACGGGTGGTCACCATAACAGGAGGAGAACCTTCATCACTCTCTTGAACCTTTGCTGGAACATGCTCAAAAATCGGGTTATCCAACACAGAGTTGCTCACCTGGGATATGTCCTTGACGATCAGGTTGTTTGGTTGTTGGTCTTCTGCCAAGTCGTTGCCCAGGAGAAGTTGCACTCCAGGCATGGGAAAAGGCTTTTCCCTGACGGCGACTTGGACTTCACCGGTCACGAAGGGACAATCTAGGTAAACTCTGGCAAGAGGATAAGGAGTAGTAGCAGTAAGGTCAGTGATGAATACAGTCTCTCCTGTGTAGGCGACGTTGGGCACAGCTGATTTCAAGACGATCGATTGTAGAGCCGCTGTGTCCCGCAGGATCTTAAGTCCAAAACGTCCCTCTGAATCTGAACCGTGGGTAGTGATAGTTCCTGGATATAGATGCTTGCTAAAGAGAGAGAGATCATTAACATGAACACCAATATTCATTACAGGCTTACCGGACTTAGGGGAGTAGGTTTGGGCTTAGGAGGTTCTATGTTACCTTTAGATTGGGACTTACCACATTTTTCTATGGTATGTCCATAGAGTCGACAATACCTGCAGTACAGTTGAGAGGTACCTTGATCTGGGCTCGCTTTCTCGTAACTGTACCAAGACTTCTTACTGGTAGGTTGTTCTGGTGTCAGCCGGTGGATGAGGCTGTAAGTGTCAGCTGACTTCGCGCATTTCACCAAATCGGTCTCTTCTTTGTCTGCTAAGTATAGGCGGACAGGAGGAGGTACACGCCTCAAGAATTCTTCAACCAACATGAGGTTGACAAGCTCTGGAAAAGTAGAGACATGTGCTGCCTCCAGCCATTTCATGAAATATCTCCGTTTGGTGTTAGCAAATTCTAAGAAGGTGGTGGTACTTGCCTTGACGTAGTCACGGAACTTTCGTCGGTAGCTTTCGGTGGAGAGAAGGTAGGCGTCCAACACAGCTTGCTTCAGGGTGGTGTAGTCGTTTTCCGATGCCAAAGTGCTGAGTGTGACTGCTGCTCTACCTGTTAAATGTACTCGGAGAAGGGTAGCCCATTGGTCGTCAGGCCAACTAAGTTGATTAGCAAGGGTCTCAAAAGTAGTGAAGAAAACATCAACCTCCGTTTCTATGAACGGGGGCATTAACTTACTTGCATGGGAGATATTGAAAATTGGAGGAAGACTAGCTGCAGCTTGTTGGAGTTGAGCTTGGTGTGTAGCGTCCATCGCGAGTTCTCTGTTACGACAGTTTAGAGCTGTTTCTGCCTGTCGTTTGTCGTGTTCACGTTGTATCTCGAGTCGCTCTTTGTATAAGGCCAACTCACGTTCACTTTCTTCTTTCTTCAGTGCGGCCTCTTCTTTCTTGAGTTGAAGCTCGCGTTCTCTGATTGCAGCTGCTTCCTGTTGTTGCTGTAAGGCGGCTTGCTGTTGTTCCTTCTCGAGCTTCGCTAGCTCGATTTTGAGTTTCATTGCCGTCAAATCATGCTTATCTGAAATGGTATATTGTTCATGAGTATCAGAATTTATAATACCTTCATCCGCAAGGTGATCCAAAATTATATTATGTATGGCATATTTGTTGGCTCCAGGGGGAACTTCCAAATGATACTCATGTGCAAGAGTTATCAATTCGACCCTCTTAGCATGACGTAAGTTCCCTATTTCACTTTCTGGATCTGCCTTGAAAGTTTGGATACGAAACATAGTGAAAAATGGCAAATAAATGAGACACGAATATACTGTGAGAATATGGTGAATGTCAGAAACAGGAAACGTGGCAACTGATACCTATCCTGTGGAATTGTTAATAATTAAAGTTAATTCAAGATAGTAAATGAATAAGGTCGCAGGAAATCTTGTACCTGGTACTCACTGTGGGAGGATAAAGGCAAGAAAATCCTACTAATTAGTTGAAACTGAGTTTCAAAAGACAAGTGAAACACTAAATGGTTCCTAAGTAAATGAGGTAGTCCAAAAATGTAGTCATACCTTGCCGAGTCACTATAGAACATAAGCAAGGTACCCACTGAAATTGAATATGGTACTTACAGAATTAGCGAACTTCGTGCTCAAGAGAAAGAAAGCTAATTCCCTACCTTGAGTAAGTACCATCAATTCTGACCAACAAGTAGGGGTGCGAGTGTCAACTGGTGACGAGAACTATCGGCGAGGTCCCAGTTCGCCAATAATAGTCCGTGCTAGAGGAACTTTGGCCCTCTTTTTCCTCCTAGAGTCGGATTGCAGAAATTAGGTGCTATTGACCCGAAGACAGACCACAGTACCAGGGTACCTATGTGATAATCTGTCAAAAATGTGAGAAATATCTGAGGGACAAAAGATGTTAAACACGGGTAATAACACGGAAGGGGGAGACGACCAATTAAGAGTATGACTGAGGCCTACAGTCACCACGTAATCCAAAGTTGTCTCACACTCACCATATGCTACTCCCGTAATGCACAATATACACAGCACCATATAATAAAAATGATAATTGTAAATATTGAAAGCAAGGGGATGAAAGCCAAGTACGCTTACCACAATTACCAATACCTGAGTGCAGCTCCTGGACAGGCCCCCAATTATATGTGACGGTAACGTGTTGGAAATGGTGGTCGGCAGTCTTCCAAATGGCAGATGTCAATGCTGGGTCACATATAAGTAAGTTATAAAAAAAAAGACAAAAAAAAGAATGACTGCTTGTATGATAATCTGTGGTAAGGTAAGGTAAGATACACGAAAACACAAAAGATAAAAATGTCATTTAATAAATCTAGAAAAAACAAAGTAAAATAAAGACAAGTTCTTGGCTGAATAATGCGACTGTATAACAAACGAACAAGAAATAACATAAAAGTAAATTACGTTAATCGGAGGGCAATATTGAACACATGGGAAATGTATAATAAACAATATATAATAATGGTGCTGGGAATATATGCGCTAGCTATAATCCTCTACTTGATCACACGAGGTGAGTCAAATAGGTGTTCATAGCATGAGAGCACTAGATATTCTGACTGGTAGGCTGCCAGTTGATCCTGACGTTGGCTTGCGAGGAATGTGATTGGCGTGGAGCTGGAGTGGTGTGTTGTCAAACGGCCAATGAGAATGCAGAGACTGGTAGCAAGTAGTTTGGCTGGGAGTAGCAGTTGGCGGGTCGACCAGGTGTGCAGGAGTGGGGGGAGGGGGAGTTTGCAGGTGCGTGGCTGGTCTTGATATATACGTTTAAA
>WNGS01148572.1:0-12010 GCA_020271785.1 Procambarus virginalis | reverse complement strand
GGACAAGTTCGTAAGTGCTTGCGTATCTGCTTCGTGAATCTGGCCCCAGGTACTTTCCGCAGAGCAGTAAACTTTAAAAGAAGTCACTTAAATTCAGGAAGTTATGGGCAGAAATACTCAAGTCAGTATGATGACAGATACTTGGGGAGAGAGAGAGATGAGATAGACTGAGAGCTGCGATCGAGGGGAGATCACTAAACCAGTATGGCTATACAGGACACTAGGACCTATAGTACTGGCAGACGAGAAAGGGGGGTAATTAAGATACGATGCTCAATTGCTTCAGACATTGGGGGGATCGAACACAGACTCTGTCAGAAGCACAAGACGTCGCTTGTACCGACCAGGCCAAATGTACAGACCAGAGGCCGTCGGATATCAATCATTTCTCAAGTCCACAAGCTCTATAAAGCCTTTGAAGATTAATCATTCAAACTCCTCCTGTTGGTTAAAGCAACACTCCCAACCCCAGAGACCCAAATGGTTACACAGCTCACACTAATTATTCCATTTCGATAATTTGTGAGATTTCAATAATCATCACTAGTGAACAATAAGACTTACACTGATATATAATTATGGCGAGATCTTCAAGGTGTAACAAGCTCTAGCACACAGTTCCCGACCTGTACTGCTGTTACGGAATTACTGACTAATTACTCGGGATGACTAATTATAAGCTTGCCATAGTCAATTATTATTCAACTGTATCATGAAACGACCGGTAATTGCTGTGACATCAACGTAATAATAACGCTCCCACCACACAACTCTGCCATCGATTGCTCAAAGTGTCTCCGTGTCGATACACACACTAATGGACAGGTGGCGAGGCTGCCCACCGCGAAATAACGGACCAACTGACAGGTGGCGTGGCTGCCCACCGCGACACTAACGGACCAATGACAAGTGGCGAGGCTGCCTACCACGAAAAAACAACGGACCAACAGACACCCAAACAGCAAGGCTGTCCACTAACGGACACCAACAGAACCCTCCCCCCCTCAACATTACCGTATAAGACGAGGGAGGGTCGGCAGAATATTCGTCATACTCACCTGGCCGACGTATGCTACTCCCAATTTTGCAACACAAGACGACTCACACCTATCATATCATCAAAACCAAACCATAACTCAACCTAATGAAACCCAACCACAATTCAACACAAGTTAACACAGCTTAACCCAGCCTAACGCATGTACAAAGTTTGTTCGCCTAGTCTAGATTATATATCAAACATGTAACACGTGAATGTAAGAGACGCGCTGGGAAAGAAAAGGTTAAGTCTTGGTAAACCAGAGAGCTGAAAAGGGCAGATCCAGACAAAGACAAGTGAATGTTAATTTTTAAGATGCCAAAGGTGTGGGAGATGTGTTCTAACTTGGTCAGTGTTTCTCAAGTGTTTAAGAGTACATTTAGTTCCCGTTTAGGAGGAGAGCGTTGGAAAGCATGCGACAGTTAGAGACAGGTTAAACCTTTACACTACAAGGGAGGTAGAACCGGCTTCCTTCTTACCACAAGGTAGACAGAGGAACCAGGTTCCTCCCGACCATACTGGTGACAGAGATATAATTTCTCCGCACCACATTGAGACAGATCAATGAGGTTCCTCTCATCCAATGAAGATAGAGACAGGTTCTGTCCACTACGTAGGAGATATAAATTCCTCCTCACCCCCATCTGAGACAGAAACGTGTTCCACCTCGCCGCATCTGAGACAGAAACGTGTTCCACCTCGCCGCATCTGAGACAGAAACGTCTTCCACCTCACCCCATTTGAGGCAGGCAAAACGATCTACTTGCAATGAACAGTAACAAAACATGGCGCCATTATCCAAGTTGAGCCAATGTCAGCTGACATGCACCTGTAACGTACAATGAAGGCCAATTGTAATCAAACAGACACGAGGTGAGATTGGTTTTATTGCTGTGCTATTAAGACCACACTACCGCAGCTTACCTACAAACGGGCAAGTATACCTTAATAATATAAATTATATATATATATATATATATATATATATATATATATATATATATATTGGGGTTTATGCATAATTAGCCTCATGTGTTTCGGTATAGGATGATTTAGTAAGTGTTACAGTACAGACTGGAAGTGAATAAAAATGAATGCGGCACTCTCCAGCATAAGCTTCGGAAAGTGAGATTGACAAATATACAAAATATGAACTATTACCGACTGGGATAATCCGGATTGCATATAAACACGTGTACCCGCCCGACCTTCAATAATCAGCCCTGGGGTAATGAATGCAGTTTGGAAACCAAGGAATGGAGCGCTCCTACATAATTGAACAATTGGCTGCAGTTTAGAACCCCCAATCATCAAATCACTTCTGCCTGTAAGGTAATTTCTCCAACTGCGTGAGACGTTCATGTTCTTCCAGTTCACCTACGGCACACGGACACGGTAGTATCAATGCATGTAGTAACGTTTAGTTATACCCCTTGAGCTGTTATTCATAGCCCAAACTGTTCTCTCGAAGAATACATCACATTCTGACGTCAAAATCCCCAACGGTCTAAATATGACGTACTATAAATCACAGCGGCTCACAGACAACCACGTTTTCTATGCGTGGTGTCCATCGGTCAGGTTAGGTTCGAGTAATTTGCAAACTTTGTTTTTCTGTGACGTGACAACAGGACGGGCTGCACAGCCAACCACTTATTTAAAATCAAACAGATAACCAACACCCCACACTCAACCTACTCTCGTTAACTTAGCTGCGGCTCACCCCCCAGAAAATTCATCAGTAATAACGCTTTGTTTAATCAAAACTTTTTTTTAGACCAAATAAATCAAATTATTATGTATTATAATTGTTGTGTAAGATTAGGTTTAGGTGTGGTTAGGTGTTTGGTTGCTGGTGGTAATTATTTGTATTTGAAGTACGTGGGTGAAGATTTAGGTAGGTGCGACTCGAACATGGGAAGAGAGTGAAGCACTGGTCGGATCAAGTTCGAACGTATAATCAGTCATGTTTCAGTCCGTCTTCATAAACAAAGGCCGCAGTCCATTCCATGCACCCGCCAAACCAGTCCATCCTCCAAACAGACCCAAAAGTGATTCCATGCACCCCCGCCAAACTCCATGTTTATCAATGAAAACGGTTTACACACGACTCACAACTGATCTCGTTCGAACACTTCCGGAACAAGTGCTTCACTGACGAATTTTGTTCGAAATACGACGCTGTAAATGCTTCACCCACGTACTACAAATACAAACAATCGCCAACAGAACCTAAATACCTAACCTAACCAATGCCTAAATATGCACAAAATGCTAATATGTAATAATATTAATTTAGATTTGCGAAAATTCCTATTCTGAATGAACAGTCTCCGTGGTGTAGTGGTAAGACACTCGCCTGGCGTTCCGCGAGCGCTTTGTCATGGGTTCGAATCCTGGCTGGGAGGATTTACTGGGCGCAAATCCTTAACTGTAGCCTCTGTTTAACGCAACAGTAAAATGTGTACTTGGTTGTAACAACGATTCTTCGCGGCGGGATCGTATTCCAGGAACCTGCCCGAAACGCTACGCGTACTAGTGGCTGTACATGAATGTAACAATTCTTGTATATATCTCAAAAAAAAAAACTATGTTAAAATTTATGAAAGCGTCTTTGGGGTCGACCGCAGGATGGAATGAACTTGGTCTCAGGATGGGTTGAATTGCTTCACCTACTTAAGTCAATTACAAATATTCGCCAACCAACCAACCTTTTATGCCTCAGGTAAGCTAATTGATCATGTTTACCTGCAGCTTACTTAAATTTTCCAAACAAATTCAGCTAAGGCGTGGTTAAAGTGTAATTACTTTTAAAAAAATTAGTTTGTAACTAATTAATCGAACCCATAACCCAAATTAGGTAAATTAGACGCTGATAAACGGGACACATTAGGCTATGTTTTCAGACATTAGCGATGGAAGACCACGGGTCACGGGTTCTGCTGCCAGGGTAATTGGGTATCTGTTTACAACCAGATACCCAAACTGCTGGGTGAACAGAGGCGAACACTTAACTGTTGGCCGCCTAGTCAATCCTCCCTGAACAAGCACTGTTGTGGCTGGATACAAACACATGGTACAACCACCTACCGTTTACTTGCTGGCGCTGCGTGGTGGACCAGACTGTCACCCCCCGTGGTCCCTGGGTCACGGAGGTGAGCCACACACCACACACACACTGGGACCCTGGGGGGCATGGAGGAGACATACAAAATATCTCTAAAACATTAACCACCATACTGCCCGCGAGAGCCTAGTACGCGTCCACCTCCATTTCTGTTGATTACCCTTCCACACGTTTCATTAGTCTCTAATATTGTCAAACATTTATTTTCACATTACTGTTTATAGTTCATAATTTATAATATGCTATATTTTCTTTATTTTACATCCTCTTTAGTCAATGGATGTTTCTATGTAAACGTAAATATAATTTTCTGTGGCCATGGAAGGCACATAGAAAATGGGTGCTGGAGCCCAAACAGATCCACGAACACCCTACCACAGGCGGGAGATTCAAAATGTCACCAACATTCTCATACTCCAATACTAGAAGGAGGTACATCTTACATTTCAATATTGTCTGAGCTGTACTTTCATAAACAGCGCGCAAACTCACTTTTCGCCGCTCTAGTAATTCGAGTGAGCTTTACCTAAATATTTTCTTCTCTTGGGGCACAATAAACACATTGGGTCTCTGTAGTACAGCGATCTACGTCCTCGACTCACAACTGAAGATCCCTGGTTCGATCCTCGGGTGGAGCAGAATTGGTTAGTAACATTTCCGTTCACCTCATGCCTCCGTTCATCTAGCAGTAAATAGGTACATCCTGGAATTAGGGAATGATTGTGGGTTGCATCCAGGGAGGCCAGTAGTTCACCTAGGGAGGACCTCGATACAAGCCTATGTACCTGTTTCGAGTCCCCCGATAAAGGGCATTACACGAACATGGTACAGAGACCTAATAATAATATGTTAGGGACATGCTAGGGATACGTCCTGTAGGGACGTGTTAAATGCCTGTTAAGGATACCCCCCCTATAACTCTACCCGTATCGCCCACACCATCACTCAATACCAGCAGCTTTCTGTGTTTCCGCCACCACGGTTCCTCCTCTAGCGTTTCCGCCTCCAGCATTACTGTCACACGCACACACACACACACACATATATTTTTTCGGGACCAAAGAGCCAGAGCTCAACCCCCGCAAACACAACTAGGTGAGTATATATGCACCACACACACACACACACACACACACACACACACACACACACACACACACACACACACACACACACATACACACATACACACACACACACACACACACACACACACACACACACATTATATACGTATACACACGTATATAAGTGGTATATCCTTGTATACCTCTTATCCTGGATAAGACCAATCACCAATCAGACCAATCTAGACCAATCCTGGAGTATGCAGCTCCAGCCTGGAGTCCATACCTAGTTAAACACAAGACAAAGTTAGAGAAGATTCAGAGGTATTCTATCAGACTAGTCCCGGAACTGAGAGGTATGAACCACGAGGAAAGGCTAAGGTAGCTGAACCTCACATCCCTGGAAAACAAAGAGAAGAGTAAGGGGAGACATGATAACCACCTACAAAATTCTCAGGGGAATTGACAGGGTGGACAAAGCCAAACTCTAAGCACGGGTGGAACAAACAAATACATGGGAACAAACAAACACGAACAAAGGAACACAGGTGGAAACCTAGAACCCGGATGAGCCACAGAGCATTAGAAAGATTTTTTTCAGTGTCAGAGTAGTTAACAAATGGAATGCATTAGGCAGTGATGTGGTGGAGGCTGACTCCATACACAGTTTCAAATGTAGATATGATAGAGCCCAGTAGGCTCAGGAACCTGTACACCTGTTGATTGACGGATGAGAGGCGAGACCAAACAGCCAGATTTCAACCCCTGCAAGCACAACTAGGTGAGTACACACACACACACACACGCACATATACATATAATACATATAATATATAATATATATAACATATATATGCATTATATATATTATATAAATATTATATATATATATATATTATATATATATATATATATTATATATATATATATATATATTATTAAATGAGAGAGAGAGTGAGCACAACTCATATTTAAAAACTACACGGAAAAAGTCAACTTTTAGAGTAAGTAAACACCATATAAGGAGATAGATGATAATAGGTACAAATACAATATAAATAGTGTAGTGTACCTGGTGAGTAGTGAGCGTCTAGGAGTGACTACACCTCATCACTCAACCTTAGTTGGTTGACATCTACTTCTGGGGTTCGGGGAGCTGAAGCTCGACATTGCAGATTTAAATAGGTGTGTACTTACATACATCAGACCAATTGTAGATTATGCGGCGCCATTATTGAGTTTACATATCGTTGCTAACTCCAGTTCTTGATAACAAGAACTCAAATTTTCGAAGAACATTACACAGCATACTAAACACTGAGAAGGTGGACCCAAAAGCTGAAACTTAACCCTCCACTAGCCCAAATTATGCAAGGGAGAACAAAGGATATATGCTCGCGACGTACAAAATACTCCAGGGACTGGACATAAGAGGGACCAGACGGAGGAAACAGAGATGGACACCACACACATTAACGATAATTGTTCGATTGAATACGTAATAAAATTGAAGGAGCAAGGAAGAAACAATACGCTTGTTGACTCCATCCCTGAGGCACAGAATAGAGTCCAGGAGCTGCATCTCAACCCCCATCATTCATAACAAAATAAACACACAAATAATACAAAGAATACACAGATATACATCGAAACTTCACATATACACAGAAGTGCACCAACCCAGGAGGGGGAGGGGGGGGGGGGGGTACAAGCAGGGTGTTTACCTGTCACCATGGCAACCATCTTTCAGGGTCAGCTGATATATCATCAGCTGACCCGCTTCCACTCACCGCCATCATCATAACAGCTCATTCATCTGGCAACCTAGGCAAGGGTGCCATATCACTCAATACGCATATATATATTATTTCAATGTAATTTTATATTTCAATGTAATATTTGTATTTGTACACATTAAAAAATGTAAATACACTCAAATGTTTCTTACCTGTGACGTCAAAGTGGCCTTCTTGATTTATATACTTATTGTTCTTTTATTCTTACTATTATATAATATATATATATATATATATATATATATATATATATAATATATATATATATATATACTTTAAACTTATATGGAGGTCCCAGCAAGGTCCAACTACTAACCTTCCCCTCAGGATCCTTATGATGTAACATACAAATCAGTTACCAAACTCCGGGTAAATTGTTCCCCTATTTACTTCTTGATGAACAGATGCATTAGATGAAAGGAAACGTGCCCAACCATTGCTGTCACGCGCTTGGATCGATCGAACCCTGGAGCCCCGATTGTGAATCTACAACGAAGGCAACTGTACTATGTATAATATACAGTATATATATTATATATGAGAATAACAGTACGGGCTTGTGATATGAATGTATATATTTGTCGTAGCAATGACTTCTGTCAATTTTGGTAACGCAAAAGGCGATTGTAGTGATGCCCAAAGGTGAGAAAGTGGTATGAAAAAAGGGAAATGAGGTCATCAAAGATTAAGAACCTCCTAGTTACAAACATATAATCTTTCCCAGACCAAACTAAACAGCAATTAATGCACAGTTTGGGTGGGTTCCGTTCAACAATATCCCGAATGCACAGAACACAGACTGACTTCCAGAACAGCCAGACTCTTTTGTGCATTTATTTATGCAGATAATATCTCCCTCCCCTCTATTCTTTTCCTACCTATTAATGTTGACCAAACCCACACTAGAAATTGAAGAGACGTCGATGTTTCGTCGACCCGACTTGACAATGGTCCAAAACGGACCGAAACGTCGTCGTCTTTTCGATTTCCAATGTGTGGTTTGGTCAACGTTTTTTGAGCCACGTTATTGTGACTTTTCATCTACCTATACATGCTGCATGTTTGGCTAACATGTGTGGGGTCGATCCTGCAGTCACTCAAGAAGTTGAGCCACGCCAACGTTGTCAAACTGAAGGAGGTGATCCGGGAGAACGACACACTCTATTTCGTCTTCGAGTACATGAAAGAGAACCTATACCAGCTCATGAAGTCCAGGTTGGTGTGTTGACCCATGGGGTGTATTGACCTCATGGGGATGTTTTGATGTTGGGGATGATGCTGGGTAGCCACACATGGTAGTGTGGCTACCCAGGGTGGTATGGTGACCTGTCATTGTGACCCCTGATGGTGTAGTTCACCATAGCAGTGTGATGAGAGACTAGTACTAATCTTCTGTGATACAATGGACTCCTGTGGTGAGTCTCGTAGGTGATATCTAACGGATCTTGGTGAATCTTAATTAATGAGGGGTCTTAATTAAGACCCCTCATAGATGTTTGTAATTGTCATTCGTTTTAGATACTCAAACTTGTATGTGTGCGAGGTTGTAAAATGAGCAATGCAAGCCTCTATATTACGCTCAGCCATTTTAAAAGTTTTCAAAACACTTTATATCAATTTGGCATTATGTATATATTTCATAAACTGTTAAAATGATTGTCAAATATAAACTCCAGCCTAAGCTAAATCAATAACCAGGGATTCAGGCAATAGTTACAGAACGTGAGCGTTACCAAGCCAAATTAACTTAATCTAAATAACCTAGCCTAATACAGCTTAGAAAACGAGCTGCGCTGTGAACCAGGACTAGGCTTCATAACCGCCCCTTTATCACGCAGAGAGAAGCATTCAGCGAGACGGCCGTGAAGACCATCGTGTGTCAGGTGCTGCAGGGCCTCGCCTTCATGCACAGACACGGCTACTTCCACCGCGACATGAAGCTGAGAACCTCCTTTGTATGGGGCCGGAGCTCGTCAAGATCGCCGACTTCGGGCTGGCGAGGGAGATCAGATCGCGGCCTCCCTACACCGACTATGTCTCCACCAGATGGTTTGTGCCTCTCACAACTTACTGATGTGTTTTTACATATTTCAGGTATAATATTATAAATCGTACACCCATGTTGTTGGTGATGGCTGAAAGCGTGGGTTTAAAACCTTGTCCTCAATGATCTTTAAGCTGCATGTCACGCTATCCAAAACACTACAATAGCCTACTGAGCAACCAGTAGGTCACTCAGTAGGCTTTAGTCCTGGATATAATGAAGAGTAACACTCTTTAGTCCTGGATATAATGAAGAGTAAACTCAGTGTACATATATATAGGTTAAAGAATGATCATATGAGTCCGGGCTTATTTATACCTACAAATACCAGATGTGGGTCACTGTCGTCACCTATTAACTCCACAATATTATATTATTATATTTTATGAAGTCTTGGGATGTTGTGACCCACGATATTGGGTTGCAGAATCACAACCCCAAAATAGGCACTATTAAAAATAGGTATTGCACCTCTTAGTTTTAGTTTTAATATTTAAATTCTTGTTGAAATTGTCCCGCAAAAACAACAGAAAAGATAAACAGTATTATAGAGCTGTGGGGAAGGGTGAATAACCTAAATAGAGTGCGAGACATTATCTTGCTGACTTTGACCACATAACCCCTGGCGTTCAGACCTGCCACGGAGGTGTGAGCCGTCATACTAACCTTGCACACCCCACCCACAGGTATCGGGCAACCGAGGTGTTACTCGATCCAATACTTACAGTAGCCCCATCGATATCTGGGCCATGGGCGCTATCATGGCGGAGATATACACCTTCAGGCCGCTCTTCCCAGGCTCCTCCGAGATCGACCAGATCTTCAAGATTTGTTCCGTCATCGGTACACCTGACAAGGTAAGAACTAGATTACACCTCAACACCTGAGAGTTAAGACCACATGTATCCTTCATCACATATTTTAACACAAGTAAACGTGTCACTGGAGTGTAACTTTAATGTTGATAAAAAAAAAACGTATCACAGGGAGTAGTAACTTGACTAATTAAAAAAGTGTTTTTTTTAAAAGTTAACGGAGTGTAATTTGGTAAAAGCAATGTATCACGTGGGTGTAACTTGGTAAAAGCAATGTATCACGTGGGTGTAACTTGGTTAAAAAGTATATCACAAGGGTGTAACTGGTAAAAAAAAAGTATCACAAGGGTGTAACTTAGTAAAAAAGTGTATCACAAGGGGTGTAATGGTAAAAAAAAAGTGTATCACACGGGTTTGTGTAACTTGGTAAAAAAAAAGGGATCGGATGGATGTAACTTTGATAAAAAAGTGAATCACATGAGGTGTAACTTACCGAAGATAAGAATTCCTATTAATATTAACCAAATATTGGTGACGGTGACAGCGGGGAGTGGCCAGAGGCGTACTCGCTGGCGCAGCAGATGAACTTCAAGTTCCCGCAGTTCGCAGCGACGCCGCTGGCCCCCTCATACCCAACGCTACCCCAGACGCCATACACATCATGACGGAGATGCTCCACTGGAACCCCGCTCGCAGACCCACCGCCCAGCAGTGTCTCAGGTGAGCATGGGTCACATGGGTAGGTACCCTACCACAGGGGGGGGGGGTCTCGGGTGAGCATAGGTCACCTGGGTAGGTGCCCTACCATAGTGGGTCTCAGGTGAGCATAGGTCACATGGGTAGGTACCCCTAACATAAATTTTTGTTCGTGAAAAACTATTCATATATCATATGTGAGCAATTATAGATCAGGTAATTAGAGAGTTCTTTGTTAAGCTTTGTCCTTCAAGCGTCCCTCAAATGAATTTATGATATCTCGTTACAATCAACATCATTAACATTACCTGTTTCTTCAGTTTCAACCGTTTGCATGGTATTACAAAATAACATTTATGGTCTATCGTGCACACAACAGAGCGCACAGGGCAGCCCGCCCTCCTACGGTATCTAACGTCAAGAAACTGTCGATTAAAGTGCCCTTATCCTAACCTACCAGAGGACAGAAAACGAGATAGTCAATTTCACGAGACGCCACCATTTTCCAGTACGACATTAATCCTCCACGGCATTGTCCACAGCCTCGTGAGACAAAGCCTACCTTGCCATTCATTTCAGTAATTCAGTCATGTTCCCAGTTTGCTCCCTGCCAGTTTAATGACTATGTTGTCTTAATATCCTTTACTCGTCTTGTGGCAGTTTGAGTTTCTTCTGAATTTATATTTCTGTATCTTCGCCATATTGTTTTATGTTTCTTTTCGTCCTTTACGTTTTGCCATACACTCTGTATTGCACTTTGTACATTAATGCTATAATAATTGTTTTTCCCACCACATTTTCGTATTTTTATATAACGGCTCCACTAACGGAACTCTCATCCCCCAGATTCCCTTTTCAAGGACTTCAAGATGGATGCGACCATGAGCAACCTCTCATACTCTATGAACAAAGCGCGCATCAGCGAGTCTATCTCACAAGACGACAACAAAGCGTAAGTAATCCAGTTATATCTTGGGGAAATATTCAATATAAATAAATCTATGCTAATGATAAGTTTCGGAACTGCAGAAATGATAACGTAAGGGTTTGTTGTTTGTGGTAAATTAGTGAAGCAAACCGTAAATTGTCGATTGTTTTGTCTTCCCCAGAGGCGGGGAGTAACAGGAGCTCCTGGGAGGAGAGCAGGTAGTGTGAGAGGAGGCATGGGTGGGAGGGCCATCGGTAGGATGCCTGCTGTCGGCAATGATAAACAAAATGCACAATGGATACTTGCACCGCACTAAGATCGGCCTTGACCTCGACCCTGGCACGCGAGCTATGCTACCAGCCTTTCCCAACCCGACCCAACCCACTGCACCTTCTGGTCGACGTTTGGGAGGGGCTGACTCCTTGAGCAGTATACGGACCAGAGGCAACCAACCTAAGACCTGTATACCCCGTGGGCTTGACGCGAGCTCTAGAACAC
>WNGS01148549.1:0-12971 GCA_020271785.1 Procambarus virginalis | reverse complement strand
ACAAGTATTAATACACATTAAATTCTTCTGTGATAAAATAGAAGTTCTAGTAACATAAATTGGCTTACTAAAAGTTGTGCAGCCAATCGAGGAAATTAAGTATCATTTGCATCAAAGTAATTTCCTCTAGAAACTTAATGTTAGTTAAATAAGGGAGCTCCAGTAAGTAATAGTATACTACGAAATCAAAGTTAACTATTTTTAGTAAATGAAATGATAAACTGGACTCTTGTTATAAATCCAACTAAATGTGGAGAAAATTCATGTTGCTGCCTGTTGTTCCTCACGTACTAGGAAGAATTGGCAATGAATAAATCATGATAATGATTAAATCTATAAGTTAGTAATTTAGTAACTACTTTGGTTAATTCAAAGGTTGTATAAATACAATGATGTATAAAACTGTTGGTTATTTCCAACATAACTCCGGGGGAGAAAACTCGGGTCGTAGTTCAGGTATTAGTACTAACGTACACCTGTTTCTCTATCCTGAAGTTATATTCATGGGTTAGTAGGTTAGTACGTACCTAACGAATGTCCCGAATCTGTGGTAGATGACTAAGTCAACATGGGGACGTAAATAAACATTGAAAATTATTGAATAATTCCTTTGTAAGATACAGAAGGATATTAACAAAATAAATTATGAATAGTTGGATCATTTAAGATTAAGGAGACCTCATCAATACAGTGAGGCTACTGTCCAAGGTCACTATGACTCGTAACTAATTACTGGACATCAACTCATCACTGCATCAGTATGGTCACCTCAAGTTTAAATGATAAGTTATCTACTCTTGAATAGAATCAAAATATTGTTTAAGTTTCTGTTTGCAGTTCTGAGCAGCGACTCTTGATGGTCTTGTGCTCGGTTGAGTAGAATCATTGTTCTCTGAAACTTGGGTTACAGGTATATCTGTAGAACACTCGTGTTCTGCTAACTCTAAAGGTACTAATTTCTCTAGTGTTTTCAAGGTAGTAGTGCCTCGACACTGAACTTTAACAATTCGTAATACACCATGGCGGTCAGGATGGATATCAACAATTTTACCTATAGGCCAATCTGACCTGGGTCCATCACTGTCTACTAGGACAAGATCACCTGGTTTAAGTTGAACTTTATTGTATGGGCTTGCAGCTCCATAATGATATTCTCTTAAAGCAGTTAAATATTCACGTGTCCAGACCTCATTCCACTTCTCTATTACTCTTGAAAGATGTCTATAACTCTCCACTAAGTCACTTGCTTTGACACACGAAGGGTCAGCTGGATCCTCGTCTCCTAGAGATATTAGAGGGCTCAGAAGACCACCATGAATCAAATGAGAGGGGCTTAGGGGTTCTCTTTGAGAGAAATCTTCTGTTAAATAGGTTAGAGGTCTGTTGTTGACTCGTGCTTCAATTTCCACGACAAGGGTCTGTAACTCGGTGAGATTAATTTTCTGCCTGTGTAAGGTTTTTCTTAGGCATTTCTTAACAGTTCCCACCATTCTTTCGTAAAAACCGCCATGCCATGGTGCTCTTGGAGGAATAAATTTCCAATAGCATTGTCTCTGTTTGAGCACAGAGTGTACTTCTGGATGGTTCCATATTTCTTGTAAGCAAGCTTCTCCTGCCACGAAGTTAGATCCATTATCCGAGATCATTAATTTTGGGCAAGATCTTCGTGCAGCAAATCTGCGAAAGGCTTGCAGAAAGGCTTCTGCACTCATGTCAGAAGTGACTTCTAAATGTACTCCGTGTGGTAGCACACGTGAAAAGGCAAATGTAGGCTTTCACTGGAATCTTGTCCGGTGTGCCTGTTAAAATTAGTGCTCCTGTATAGTCGACACCTGTGGTTTCAAAGGGACGAAGGTGTACGACTCGCTCCTTAGGTAGGGGCGGTGGACCTGGATAAGGACACACTCGAGCATCATATCTCTTGCAGATTATACAAGACTTGATTAAAGATTTAACAGTTTGGCGACCTTGGGGAAGCCAAAAACGTTGTCTGATTTCAGTAAGAGTATCTAATACTCCACCATGCAATGTATTATGCTCATGGTAATGTAAAACTATGAGTTTAGTAATGATGTGGTGACGTGGAAGAAGTATAGGATTCTTCGTATCTAAATTTATTTCTGCATGAAGCAGACGTCCGCCGCATCTCAAAATGTTATAATTGTCTGAGTCAAGCCAAATACCCAGAGACTTACTCAACCTTTCTGGGAGATGTTCATATTCCTTCCCATAAGTCTCTTGTTGAGCTTGTTTGACCCAATATTTGATGGAACTAGGAAATCGATACTTGATCCCCATCTTGTTGATGAAATCAAATACCATTTCTGTAACTCTTAGTAATTTACTTAAACTGGAATAGCGATGAGGATTGATAGCTAAAATTCGAGGGGGTTCTGGATCCACAACAGGGGTAGTGATATTGGTCACAATGACTTGCGGCTTCTGTTGGGGCCACTGACCACTAACTAGCCATTGGGGTCCATTAAACCACATCTCGGTTTTAACTAATTGCTTTAAAGTCAAACCTCTGGATAAATAGTCAGCTGGATTGTCCTTGGTTGGGACATGTCTTAATTTATAACCAGCAGACAATTCACGAATTTCCCTTACTCGATTGCTGACATAGGGAGTTTTGTTGTTGTCATTTTTTACCCACTGCAATACTGCTTCATTGTCCGACCACACTACTATTTCACCAAGGTGAACATTACTGAGGGTTTTGATCAGGCAATGGGCAAGTCTTACACCTACTAATAAGGCAGTTAATTCCATTTGGGGTAGTGACCTCCTTTTAATCGGGGCTACCCTTGCCTTAGATGTAAGCAAAAATGATTGTTGAGTATTAACTAGATAGGCTACTGAGCCATACGCTTTGCCTGAGGCATTGCAGAATACATGTAAATTTGTGGGTGAATTTAGTCCTAAGGTATTTCGAGGAAACTGTAGAATACTAAATTTGTTGTAATCAGGAATCAACTGCTGCCATTTTTCTTGGAGATCCTCCGGCAACGTTTCATCCCACCTCAAATTCCTTTGACAGCACTCCTGCATAAGGAGTTTACCCTTAATTAGTATAGGACTGAGTAGGCCTAAAGGGTCAAATGGCTGGCTGACATGGGAGAGTAGTTTTCTCATGGTTAGAGGTGAATGTTTGATCTCCACTGACTTGATATTCAATTTGTCTGTGGAAGTATTCCACTCCATACCTAAGACTTTCAATTTATGAGGTACCTTATAATCTGGGAATTCTTCCTCGATTATTTGGTTGAGTTGTTTATTATTGGAGGCCCACGACTGTAGGGGCATGTTAGCTCCCGAAAGTTCACGATTAGCCTCATGGTAGATTTCCACTAGTTTATTCTCATCATTAGTGGTACCTTGAAAATTGTCAACATATAAATTGTTGCTAATCTCAGTCTTGTAGGGGCTATTAGACTTCTTAAGATGTGTATCCAGAGTAGCCTGGAGTAAAAATGGTGAAGATGTCGCTCCGAACAGTACTGAGGCAAATCTATAAGTAATGATTTCACTATTAGGATCCTGTGGATCTTTCACCCATAGAAATTTAGTAAAATTACGATCTGTCTCTTGTAAGCCTACTCTTAAAAAGGCCTTACTAATGTCGGCCGTATAGGCAAAAACACCAGAGCGAAATCGTAATAAGACATCTTGTAGTCTTTGGGTTAGGCTAGGTCCAGTTTGTAGACAATCATTTAGTGACACGCTGTCTGCCTTTAATTTGGCACTACAATTAAATACAATCCTGATTGGTGTTGTAACTGAATCTTTCAGGACAGCATGATGTGGCAAATAATGGCCCGTCTTATGGTTGTCTTCTTCAACAACTTCTATAAATTTGTTAGCAAGTTGTTGCTGTATTAAAGCATGATACAGTTACAATTTATCTGGTTGCTTCCCTAGCCTAGCTAATTGAGAATTTAATTGGGTTGAGGCCATGAAATAATTTACTGGAAGCTGTGGGTGGTTCAGCTTCCATGGAAGTCTCACCCAATATTGATTATCTTGGAAAATCACAGTATCAAGATATTGTTGATACGTCCATGTGTCATCTGGACTGGGTTGATCAGGGACTATGCCTAAGGTGTCCAAATCCCATAATTTATGAACAGGGGGATTGGACTCATCATCCTCGGTTTCGTCTCTGACATGTAGTGGTGACTGCTCTAGGCCTAGTCACGCAACTATTGAATTAGTTGGTTGATTACTAGTAGATTTAGAATGTTGTTGGATCAACACCGGTCCTGTGAGTAGTTTACCCCCAGCTGACAGCAACAAGTTTACACCTCGTTGCCTGGTGCATCCAGTAATAAATCTATAATAAAAGTCAGCTCCAATAAGAATACCTACATCGTTGAGACAGTCTGTACTAATTTTATGATCCGCTAGCCTAATACCGCTGCGTTTAAGAAATTTGACTGTTTGAGCAAGACCTGTAACATGTAAATCTGAGGGGATCTTGTCAACGACTATGGCTTGAATTGGGCTGGTGCAGCCTCCTAAACGTACCAAGACTTTAACAACCTGGTAGTCACGAGGTCCACTATTAGTTACGAATCCAGAGATATTCAAATTCACTCGAGCAATTGGCTTCAGTTTCAACTGATCAACTAGCTGTTGAGAAATAAAGGTTTTCTGCGAACCTTGGTCAAAGAGACCACGAGTGGAAATCCTAGATCCTTTATTGATTAATTTTAATTGGGCTGTTGGTAACGTAATTGTGTTAGTCGACTCTGTTGCAAGTACACTTATGTCTTGATGCACTTTGCAATACTGTACAGAAGTAGAATTTGTAGTCTTCTTATGAGGATTGGTTGATCTTGACTGATCACTACCACACAAGGAATAATGGTGTCTACCCTTGTGGCACTTGTTGCACATACGTAAGGAGACAGTACAGCTATTAGGGTCATGGCGACCCGTGCACCTTGTGCATCTGTGTAATTCTTGCAAACGATGAATTCGGGTGTTATGATCTGGATAAGTACTACACTTATAAGTAAGATGTTCATTATTGCAGAACAAACACTTCTTCACTGTAGGAGAAGTCGTAGGAGTGGTGCTCACTACGGGGTTTATAGGGTTCACTGTGTACGTACCTACATTTCCAGATTTCCATTTCGGAGATGATTTATTGAGATCTGGTTTTACTACAGTAGTTGCAGTACGTTGGGGTTTATGATGAGAGTTAGTAAAGAAGTTTGAAACACTCTTCCCATCTTGGTTGGCTCTTTGTCTTTCGACTAGGGTATGTAAACCTTCTGTAATTTCATCCATGGACAGAGAGGTTTTATTGTACATAGTACACAATTTATCTAAAGTCTCTCTTGGTAATTTGCGCCTTACAACTACCTTTGTCATCCATTCAGCAGTCTGGATTTGGACTTTAAGGCTTAAGGCCTTGAGTAAAGACTCTAGCTCTAGTCTGAAAGTTTGGAGAGAATCTGTAGAATTATTAGCAGATGGTAAATCCAGCAATTTTTGGACTAAGATAGTAACAGTTCTTTCCTTGCTATCGTAGTTGCTTTTAAGCAATTGAACAGCTAGGTCGTAACCATCACTGGTCAGTGTTATGTTAGATATTACCTTCAAGGCTTCATTCCGTAACAAGCCTTGTAAATAAGTGAACTTAGTTGTTTGAGGGATGTTAGTTTTAGAGTCTACTGCATCCACGAATTTACTCCAGAAATCATCCCAACTCTCATTCTCGTTACCAGAGAATGTGGGTATATTGATCTGAGGTAGTTGCTGACAGCCGTAAATAATGAAATATATTGGTAAATAGTCTAATAATATTAACACACTAATTGGTGTTAGTAAATAGTTAATTATATGAGGCCAGTAATTTAGGCGAATATACTGGACCTTAAATGATTAATGGTATATGTATCTCGGTTCGAAGGACCAAAATTTTGTGGGGAAAACCTGACTCCAATAACTAATAACTTGTTTTGGGCTCTGAGACCCAGTAACTAATAATTAAATGAATATATATATATATACTTCGATAGCTATGAAGGACCACCACATTTTGAGAAAAAGTGGAAAACAAAGAGACAATGGAAAAAACTGATCCTAGGAACTAGTGTCCTATGGATCTCGGTAAAACTGTAATGTTTATATGAATGGAGTCAAATTAACTACACAAAATTGGGGGGTTACATGCTAAAAGATTAATACATCCCTAGCATTATTCTGGTGCTGGTTCTTCACCAGAGTAAATCAAATGTGAAAATCAATAAATGTAGAATTTAATATTGATGGAGGTAAATGCACCTCATTATACTACTGAAATGTTGAACAGCATCAGTAAATCAATGGGTTAGTATAATTGATCTCTTTAGGAGATCACTACTGTAACTATGAAGTTATTGCTACTGATGGAAAAATGGACAGCTTAGCTGTGAAACTAAGGAGTAGTCGGTTGCTACACTCCACCGACGACGTGTTGCATAGGGCAAATTGTTGCACAGAACGGTGGGGAAGCCTAGCACCTCGGTTGAAGTCGCCTTGGTATAGCTTTTGTTGGTTTGCATTCGGCCTAACGACTGCTAGCCTAAATGTTAATAGTGGCCACATAATAACAAAAAGGGTAAACTTAGCGGCCGAGCCTCGTGTCGTTGATGTGAAGACTTGAGCAACTCTTTGTCCCCCAGCTGCTGCTTGAAAGACGTTGACTCTGGAGATGCTCGTATGCTAGTCTATGACACGGCTATGTTGTGCCAGATAACGTGGCACCGCTCAACTGATCGTGGGAGCGAAATAAATAGGTCAATCACAACTCTGCTACACGCTCTTAATGGCGTCCGTGCTCTCGTTCACGTGTCAAGTGACGCTCTCCCCTTCCTCCTGCTCCTTATTGCGCATGCGCGGCTTTCGAGCGTAAATGAATATGTGTTTATCGCAATTGACTAAGGAAGGAAGAGGTAATAACAAGTATTAATATCACATTAAATTCTTCTGTGATAAAATAGAAGTTCTAGTAACATAAATTGGCTTACTAAAAGTTGTGTAGCCAATCGAGGAAATTAAAGTAAATCATTTGCATCAAAGTAATTTCCTCTAGAATACTTAAATGTTAGTTAAATAAGGTAGTTCCAGTAAGTAATAGTATACTACGAAATCAAAGTTAACTATTTTTAGTAAATGAAATGATAAACTGGACTCTTGTTATAAATCCAACTGAATGTGGAGAAAATTCATGTTGCTGCCTGTCGTTCTTCACGTACTAGGAAGAATTTGGCAATGAAAAATCATGATAATGATTAAATTTATAAGTTAGTAATTTTAGTAACTACTTTGGTTAATTCAAAGGTTGTATAAATACAATGATGTATAAAACTGTTGGTTATTTCCAACAATATATATATATATATATATATATATATATATATATATATATATATATATATATATATATATATATGTGTATATATATATATATATATATATATATATATATATATATATATATATATATATATATATATATATATATATATTCTGATTTAGGGCTTCTATCCCTCTAACTATTTTCTTAGCATCAGGGCTTAGCTGCAATAGGAGTTCTCCAAAACTCATTTTCGTAATTTCTGGGTGAAGAAAAGATGTGGATTACTATAGAATGTATTACACTTATTTAAACAATTTGCACAACGTTTCGAACCTCCATGGTTCATTCTCAAGTGAGGAAATGTTACAATGTGGTTTGATTATATACCCGCACTGGGTCAGGTGATAAGACAATAAAGGTGAAAACATAGGGGATACATAGGGGATAAATGGGGTGAAACATATGAACATAAGAATAGAGGTAACCGCAGAAGGCCTATTGGCCCATACGAGGCAGCTGGCATCTACATACAAAGATTAATCCAGTGTAATTGGCCTGTTATGTTGAACATTGTCTTCTGTGTTGGCATCGTTATGTTCTGGTCTTGTCCTTACTCTCATTGTGGGAAGAGTAAATAGTTCCGTGATTTGGGTGTTCATGGTAGGTTGTTCTGTTCTTATGTGAATTGCTTCTTGAAGCAATTCAAGAACCGGGTACAAGATTTCCTGCGACCTTAATCATTTACCATCTTGAATTAACTTTAATTATTAACAATTCCACAGGAGAGGTATCAGTTGCCACGTTTCCTGTTTCTGACATTCACCATATCATCACAGTATATTCGTGTCTCATTTATTTGCTCTTTTCACCATGTTTCGTATGCAAGCTTTCAAGACAGATCCAGAAGGTGAAATAGGGAACTTAAGTCATGCTAGGAGGGTTGAATTGATAACTCTTGCACATGAGTATCACTTAGAAGTTCCCGATGGAGCCAACAAATATGCCATACATAATATGATACTGGATCATCTTTTGGATGAAGGAACTATAGATTCTGATACTCACGAACAATACACTATTTCAGATAAGCATGATTTGACAGCAATGAAACTCAAAATCGAGCTCGCAAAGCTCGAGAAGGAGCAACAAAAGGAAGCAGCTGCCATCAGAAAGGAAGAACAAGAGCGTGAAGCTGCCCTGGCGAAAGAAGCTCTACAACTCAAGAAAGAAGAAATCCACCTCAAAGAGCGAGAGGCCGCACTGAGAAAAGAAGAAAGTGAACGTGAGTTGGCCTTATTCAAAGAGCGTGAAAAAGTACAACTTGAAACAAGACGACAACAACTAGAGGTTCAACGTGAACACGACAAACGGCAGGCAGAAACAGCTCTAGACTGTCGTGGCCGAGAACTCACGTTGGACGCTACACACCAAGCTCAACTCCAGCAAGCTGCAGCTAGTCTTCCTCCAAGTTTCAATATCTCTCATGCAAGTAAGTTAATGCCACCGTTCATAGAAACGGAGGTTGATGTTTTTTTCACGACTTTTGAGATCCTTGCTAATCAACTTAGTTGGCCTGACGACCAATGGGCTACCCTTCTCCGAGTACATCTAACAGGTAGAGCGGCAGTCACACTCAGCACTTTGGCATCTGAAAACGACTACACCACCCTGAAGCAAGCTGTGTTGGACGCCTACCTTCTCTCCACCGAAAGCTACCGACGAAAGTTCCGTGACTACGTAAAGGCAAGTACCACCACCTTCTTAGAATTTGCTAACACCAAACGGAGATATTTCATGAAATGGCTGGAGGCAGCACATGTCTCTACTTTTCCAGAGCTTGTCAACCTCATGCTGGTTGAAGAATTATTGAGGTGTGTACCTCCTCTTGTCCGCCTATACTTAGCAGATAAGGAAGAGACCGATTTGGTGAAATGCGCGAAGTCAGCTGACACTTACAGCCTCATCCACCGGCTGACACCAGAACAACCTACCAGTAAGACGTCTTGGTACAGTTACGAGAAAGTGAGCCCAGATCAAGGTACCTCTCAACTGTACTGTAGGTATTGTCGACTCTATGGACATACCATAGAAAAATGTGGTAAGTCCCAATCTAAAGGTACACAGAATACACTAAGCCCAAACCTACTCCCCCTAAGTCCGGTAAGCCTGTAATGAATATTGGTGTTCATGTTAATGATCTTTCTCTCTTTAGCAAACATCTGTATCCAGGAACTATCTCTACCCACGGTTCAGATTCTGAGGACGTTTTTGGACTTAAGATCTTGAGGGACACAGCGGCTCTTCAATCGATCGTCTTGAAATCAGCTGTGCCCACGTCGCCTACACAGGAGAGACTGTATTCATCACTGACCTTACTGCTACTACTCCTTATCCTCTCGCCAGAGTCCACCTGGATTGTCCCTTCGTGACCGGTGAAGTCCAAGTCGCCGTCAGGGAAAAGCTTTTCCCATGCCTGGAGTGCAACTTCTCCTAGGCAACGACTTGGCAAGACACCAACACCGCCACCCTGATCGTCAAGGACAAATCCCAGGTGGGTAACTCTGTGTTGGATAACCCGATTTTTGAGCATGTTCCAGCAAAGGTTCAAGAGAGTGATGAAGTTTCTCCTCCTGTTATGGTGACCACCCGTGCTCAAGCTGCACGACACAGCCAGCTGACTCTACTGCTACCGCTGTCCCTCAAGACCCTTCGAAACTACCCCCTAATCTGACCGCTTTGGAGTTCCGTAAGTTACAGAGGGAAGATCTTACCTTGACACCATTATTCTTTCAGGCTGAGACTCCATCCGACAGTATTCCTGGGTTCTTCTTGGAGAACGAATTACTCTATCGCAGATACAGACCCAGTAAACTGAAGGAGGGGACGATTGGGCAAACGTTGAACAACTAGTGATTCCTACCAGCCTGCGGCCCACGATTCTACACCTGGCCCACGGAGCTCTATCACACTACGGGTTCAACAAGACATACCATGGGATTCGTCAAGACTACTACTGGCAGGTATGGTTAATGATGTAAAGCACATGTGTAACAATGCCACGTGTGTCAGAAGGCAGGTAAACCGAACGTTTCAATTCCCAGAGCACCACTGACACCCATCCAGGTGCCTGAGAACCTTCCACAGACTTATTATTGACTGTGTTGGTCCTTTGCCTCGGACCAGTGCCGGCAACGCCTATATCTTAACCATCCTGTGTCCTACCACCAGATTCCCGATAGCAGTTCCAGTGAAAAATTACGGCTGCTACAGTGGTGAAGAATTTACTGAAAATCTTCACCCAGTATGGATTTCCGAGGGAGATTCAGAGCGACTGTGGCACCAACTTCACCAGTGATCTCTTCAAACGGACTCTGGAGGAGTTCAACATCAAACAGGTACTGTCCAGCCCCTCATCCTGCTTCACAGGGTTCTCTTGAACGTAGTCATCAGACTATCAAGGCACTCTTAAAAAAGTTTTGTAATGAGACCTCAAAGGATTGGGATAGGCAACTTGATCTCATCATGTGTATTTTCAGAAGTCTTCCCAACGAGTCACTAGGAGTATCTCCTTATGATGCTCTACGGACGTAAGTGCCGTACACCTCTCAAGGCTTTCAAGGATTCTCTACTTGATGCCACCTTCAGTGAGCATCAGAATGTGCCCCAGTTTCTTCAAAACCTCCGACACATTCTAGAGAGGGTCCATTCCTTTGCCAGCAACAACCTACAGAAAGCCCAAGAGAGGATGAAGACTCGTTACGACCAGCACTGCCAAGTAAGGAAGTTTAAACCGGGAGACTTAGTTCTTGCCTATTTCCCTATCCCAGGTTCTCCTTTACAAAACAGGTTTTCAGGACCCTACCGTGTTAAGGAGTGCCGGAAACCTTCAACTACGTTCTCGAGACCCCCGATAGGCGGCGGAAGACCCAGCTGTGCCACATCAACCTGCTCAAACTACTACCATGTGTTCCTCCCACTGTGCTAACCAACTACTCTCACCTTTACAGGTCCATACAGCCACAGTGAGACCTTCCCTGCTTCTCCTTCCGAAAGCACTGACACTGAGACAGCGCTTTCTAATTCGGAAATCCTACTGACATCCCAATCACTTTCAGGACGATAATAGTGCTTCACTCATCAAACTCATCAGAGAACATCAGGAGTTGTTTCGAGATGATCCCCAAGAGTGTACTGTGACTCGGCACGACATCCAACTGCTACCTGACACCCGGCCGATTCGCCAACCATTCTACCGAATCAGCCCTAGCAAGAAGGAAGTCATGCGTGCTGAGGTACAGTACCTCTTGGACCATGGACTGGCTACCCCCTGTGAGTCCCCCTGGGCCTCACCATGTATCTTGGTCCCAAACCTCACGGTAAGATCAGGCTTTGTACGGATTATAGGAACTTAACAGTGTCACCGTAAAGACGCATACCCATTACCTAGGATTGACGACATCCTTGATGCCATTGGTAATGCCCGCTACCTGTCCCAGGGGACTTACTCAAGGGCTATTACCAGGTGTGTTTAACGGAGCGAGCTAAAGAACTGTCTGCCTTTATCACCCCTTTCGGACTTTTCAGATATAACCGCTTCCCTTTGGACTCTGCAATGCCCCGGCCACCTTTCAGAGAGCTGTCAACCGCGTCATCCAGGGCTTGGACAACACCTACGCCTATTTGGATGATATCGTTGTAGCATCCAACCCTGCTCACCTGCTGCAACGATTGTTCACCAAGCTCCTGAAAGCCGGCCTCACCATCAATCTGGGCAAGTCCACTTTTGCCAAAGGTAAAGTGCGGTATCTGGGTCATGTTATAGGGAGTGGCAGCCTGGCTCCGTTAATATCCACACTCAAGCCATCAGAGAGTATCCACAGCCTACTACCAGGAAGCAGCTCCTGCGCTTCCTTGGTCTTGCTTCTTATTACCGTAGGTTGTGAGGAACTTTAGCACTGTTGCAACACCCTTAATCACCTTAACCAGTCCCAAGCAACGGTATAATTGGACCATGGAGCAAACCGTTGCTTTCGAACAACTCAAATTCCTCCTCTTTCTAATCCTATTCTCCTCGCCTCACCATACCAAGAAGCCTTTCATCCTCCATGTCGACGCCAGTGGTACGGCATCGGGAGTGTCTTAATGCAGCAACGAGGCGAGGAGGTTCTACCTGTCAGCTACTACAGCTACAAGTTGAAGCCTCATCAGAAAAACTACAGCACTATAGAGAAGGAACTCCTCTCCATCGTCCTGAGCTTGCAACACTTTGCACCATATCTGCAAGGTGCTAGCCACTACCATCTATTCGGACCACAATCCTCTACGTTCCTACATCAAGCCCAATTCAATAACCAACGTCTGCTGCATGGGCTTTAATATCTTCAAGGCTTCAATCTTAAAATTTGTTACATCAAGGGGCCTGATAACATCATCGCCGACGCCCTCTCCGAGTTCATGAGGTAAGGCAGCTCCACCTACCACTCTACCTCCGAGAACGTGACTACACCGGAACCGCAGGCTTCGGGGGAGAGTTGTGACGATAATCTCTTCCCAGAGATTTAGCCTGCTCTTCCCTAATTACATCACGTTCCCAGCAACATTTAAAATACGTTTTACAGTA
>WNGS01148543.1:0-14454 GCA_020271785.1 Procambarus virginalis | reverse complement strand
TATTATGTGGTGAAATTCTACATTTCAAATCTTTAGATGTTTCCCCAACATAGAACCTATTATAGTCTTTACAAGATATTTGATAAATGATACAATTATCCCTACGGGGACTGTTTCTAACTAATAGTTTTCCAACAGTATTTTGTAATTAAACAAACATGTATATCAAAAAGTGTCAAGGTCTTGATCATATTTTCAAACCTAGAAAAATATGATAAACATAATACATTCTTTGGGCGAATTTTCTCACTGCATATATTATTATAATATGTACGACGTGCTTTGTTACGGCAAACTTCCAAAAGACTCAGTGGATAACAAAGCTTCAGACCAATAGAATCAATATTCCTAAACAATTCATCTAACATGCACAACTTAACAAGGTTGACAACATTATCACCAGGAAGAGGTAAAACATGATTAATTAATTCATGAGCAAGATAGTCAATAATATCATCAACAGGCTCTTTTGTAAATAAAAAACAAACGTCAAAACTGATTAACTTGAAATTAATATTGATTGGAACACTATTCAATTTGTCAACTAATTCAAGAGATTTGGTCAAATGAGAAGAGAAAACAGTTCCTAACAATGGAACAAGATTTTGGTAAGCCATTTATGTTTTTTTTTCACATTTATACAATATTTATATTGCATAAATATATTCATATTGTATGTATTTATATTGTATGTATTATATTTATTTATATAATGCATTTAAACCATGCATTATTAAAATACGAGAGTACTTAAGGAAATTCCTGTTTCAGTTCTTCCTCCGTGGTCTGACACTGTCACTTTTTCATCACGTGTTAATTTTCGTGATTTACTCACACGCACCGAAAAGGTGAGATTAATAATTCGTAAGATTAATAATTGGCATTGAGGCACATTCCTATGTTTGTTTGCAGTTTGTTTGAAGACTGCAGTGTGGAAGCCTCCGTTCCTTTCCGTGATTGTTACATCTAATAAGGGCAGCTTTCCATCATTCTCCATCTCGTAAGTGAAACTTAACAACGAATTCTTCTCGAATGCCTCCGTCTCCTGCTGCAGACATTTGACATCAGGTACCTGCATATAAATGTCGTCAACATACCTGCAGTATATGGCGGGTTTCAAGTCCATGTCAACTATGACCCTCTGCTCTATGGTACCCATGTAGAAGTTCGCAAACAAGACACCTAGGGGGAGAACCCATGGCGACCCCATCTACTTGCTTGTCCATGTGCCCATCTGGATTCAAGAAGGGTGCCTCTTTAGTGCAGGCTTGAAGTAGCTTCTTTAATAGGTTTTCTGGTATGTCAAGAGGAATACAGGCCGGATCACGATATACTCTGTCCATTATCATCCCGATTGTTTCATCCACAGGTACGTTGTTAAACAACGACTCTACATCCAAAGAAGCTCTAATCCGTGTGGCCCGTACTCCCCGCAGCAAGGTCCCCATGCATATATGCAACTGAAAACTCCACATCCCAGAATAGACTCGAACCCAAACAACCAGGGGGAACTATGCAACGGGCGTATCTGGTACCTTTACCACTTGACCAACCGTGACCGTACAAGAGACGATGGTAGCCGAGGCTATTTCCCCAACCGTCCCGATGGTACTTGGTGGTGAGTTATGGCATAGTTATTTCATCAAATCACCTCACTTGGTAGGGCCTCGTGAGCAACACAAATGCAAACAAGCTTGAATGGTCTCCAAGCCAACATGCAACTGAAAACTCCACACCCCAGAAGTGACTCGAACCTAGACAACCAGCGGCACTATGCAACTGGCGTACCTAGTATCTTAACCTCTTGATTAACAGGGACCATACAAAAGACGATGGTCCGTGGTCTGACACTGTCACATTTTTCATCACGTGTTAATTTTCGTGATTTACACACACTCACATAAATATATATATATATATATATATATATATATATATATATATATATATATATTATATATATATATATATATATATATATATATATATATATATTTATATATATATATATATATATATATATATATATTTATCACTAAGAACTCTATTTGAATCGGCCAGGATTCGAACCCATGACGTCCAGAATCACCCCTAAACGTACATAGTACCGTAACCACCGCACCAATGTCCGGTATTTAGATGAAATATTTATGCCCAATTTGACCAATGGACGCTGTCGGATGTTGGATAAATAGTCTCACAATTACCAACATTTTTGTACAGTCAGTGTGGTCTAGCAGTTAAGGTACCAGGTACGCCATGGTACATATTGCTCCTGGCTGTTTGGGTTCGAATCCTTCTGCGGTATGGAGCTTTCAGTTACATATTGGCATGGGATCTATTCAAGCTTGTTCGCATTTGTATTGCTCACTTGGCAATTTATTTATTTAATAATAACTGTAGAGATACATATAATATATTATAACTAAATAATTACTTGAGGACCATTAAATAAATTGATTTATTCTGAAACTGAATTAAGTTAACAGGTCTCACTGATTCATGAGACGAAAGAAAAGTAAATTTGTCTCACTCTCATAGAACACCGCCCTCGGGACTCTCATCCAATCATTGTTCATGTTTGTGGTATTTCATTAGTGACGTTGACCAATGAGATACCGCTCTTTTCCTTCTGTTCCAATAAAATCAATTGAAATGACCTAGTGATTCATTTTTCACCAGACGCTCGAGCCGTAAACACCTCGTGCCCCAGTCCATCAGTTTCAAGTGTAACTGGTATTTATTATCTTGTTATTTGTTATTTCTCTAGTCACGTCTTACAGCCTTATAAACTAACGTTCCTAGGTAAAGAGAAGACTGTTTTAGAGAATTATTATAATTATAATAAAAACAGAAAAAAANAATGAGTCTCTAGGAATATATCTGTGAGAGTTTTTTGAGCTGTGCTGACTTACGTCAGTACATTGAATAAAATTGGTATAAGGAATTGAGCTCGGAAAATTTCTAAGAATTTTCTTATTCTTTAACCTTTATTCCTGTCGTGATATTCACTAGCTCGCCTGAGGAAGGACTTGCTTAGCTAACAAACCAGTGTAGTAAGCAGCTCATTCCTCACTTTGGGACCCTGTACGAACAATTGACTAGGCGCGAGCAAACGCCGAGACCCCAATGAAATTGAAATCCCCTCCACTTGGGTCGTCGACCTTCGTAACTCGCCGAAGCGAATCTAACGAGTAGGTCCTGGGCTCTCACAACAATAATTTATTGTTGTGTAGTGCCGTATATTTGATCCAAAGCTCAGAAATAAGTCTCCAATAGTCGAGTGTGAAGAACATTTGCATAACAATAATAATGTGTGGGGGTGTAACGAAAAGACAGTGTTAACATAACAACTTAGTTTATTCAATAAAGTACTAACTACTACAACAAAACAAAAAGAAATGTCAATGACGTTACTCGAAATCCTTCCTGTGACACTATCAATGACAGCTAGACACCAGCCCCTCGGACTGCATAATGAACTAACTCGAACATAAGCGTGACCACAGAGGAATCAACAAGCAAGCAAGAACTAACAGATCTATAATCACAATTACAACAAATGACACAGTAGGTTCTGAAACACGTCTCCAGTAACCTCCTAACTGTTCTACGCCTCAGTGCAGTCTACACCTGCAATAGCGGTTGCAATGCAATCAAATCAGTAGTCTTTCAATGACAACAATAACTAATGGGTTCACTGGCAACTCCAGCACCCTTCCACAATTAATCCTTACGTTAACACTTCGTCCCACGGACGATCAACAATCAATACAATTGATTTACGTTAATAACAATAACATTTACGTTAATATAATAACCTTCTCTTACAACTGTCACTAGTAACGCGGAAATTACACAACACTCTACCCGTCGAGCATTCAGTGAGAAAATCCCATTAATCCCTGTACTACAAGACAGCTGATTAATCTCTTTACTAGTTACGTTAATTTACGTTAATCGGTTACTAATCACTCAGCGATGGTAAACTCTGATTTACAATGTCCAAAGTGCTAAGAGAACGGTAATCACTCGTGATTACCTTTAGAGTAATTAATTACTATCCTCAAGATCAATAATTAAACAGTTAAATACGCAACCTTTCACACTGGCTCAGCAATTTACATTAAGGTATGAATTCCGTCTGAGCCTTCCATACTCAGACCAATTCAGGTGGCTAATAACAGTAATTAGGCACCACGTTTACGTTATTCTAAAATGACGTTACTCTTCCCACGAGTCAATCAAGTGCCGGTACTTCCGGACATAAATAACGACGTTACGTTAATGGAACAATGAGGCCTTCGTGTGAGTCGATCAACAAGGATCGAGGTTAATTACTTTGACTTCCTGAAACACGTCAATTACCCGGCCCACTGACCGTTAATTACGACAGACAATACTCTAATTCTTATCTGGCTGATGGCTAGGCTCCTTGAGACTACCGTTGCTGCTTGCAGGAAAGTAAATTAACCCAAACATATTCTACGTTACTCATATTGTAAAAGAACAAATTCTCTTAAAGCAATGGGCATTCCCTCGGTTACGTTATATTAATTGCCTCGCAATCACCTCACTGAATACTGGACTTCGATGTCCTACCAGATAAACAGGAGAATATATGTATACCCAAGTACTCGTCTACAGCCGAGTTCACCCACGACAATGTCAAATCACACTAACAAATCACAGTGATTTACGTTACAATCCGGTTGCAATGACAATACTGCAGAACCTAGTAAAATAACATACAGGACATGAACCCTCTAGAACACTGCCCCCACAATGCTTCACTGAACTGCAGTCACCCACGGTGATTGCTCAACTCTACCAACAATCACTAACAATGACAACCCCTTTGCAACAACACACGCGGCAAGTACTCTAATTTCCAAGTATTAGAATATTGCTCAACACTTACTTACTTATTTACTGTTGCAAATGACCCCAGTGCTCTCAATAACCCCTAGAACATAGGTCCCCAAAATTGCAATAACCACACAGTAAATAACACAATAACACTGGGCACCGTGACACTACGATTATATATATATATCTAATTACTGCTGACACATGTAGCCTACAGCTATCAAACGTTATTGGGAACACTAAGGAGATCTCGCACTCCTTAAATCACATGGGTGAGTGATTTATCGATCACGCATGCCGAATAAACACTCCCGAGTTTTACGTTACTCGACAGAGCGAGGGCTGTCACTCCCGACAGCCTCGTCACTCACCAAATTCTACCAATATTACGTTAATACTGCAACCACAATATATATATATATATATATATATATATATATATATATATATATATATATATATATATATATATATATATATATATATATATATATATGTCGTACCTAGTAGCCAGAACGCACTTCTCAGCCTACTATGCAAGGCCCGATTTGCCTAATAGGCCAAGTTTTCATGAATTAATTGTTTTTCGACTACCTAACCTACCTAACCTAACCTAACCTAACTTTTTCGGCTACCTAACCTAACCTAAGCAATAAAGATAGGTTAGGTTAGGTTAGGTAGGGTTGGTTAGGTTCGGTCATATATCTACGTTAATTTTAACGCCAATAAAAAAAATTGACCTCATACATAATGAAATGGATAGCTTTATCATTTCATAGAAAAAAAATTGAGAAAATATATTAATTCAGGAAAACTTTGCTTATTAGGCAAATCGGGCCTTGCATAGTAGGCCAAAAAGTGAGTTCTGGCTACTAGGTACGACATATATATATATATATATATATATATATATATATATATATATATATATAAATCACACTTGTCACGGCCCTGGGAACAATACAAGAAATTAAAACCACACTGTGGCACACTCCACAATAATCATTGCCAGGAATCACTGACGTTACCACATACCTGATTGCTCAGTGTTGAAATTCCACACCTGCAAGACTACACATGAAATGATATCACTCCGTCCCACGGACGATCAAGAATGAATAATTACCACAATGGAAAAAATAATTATCACATGGACATCCTCTCAGTCCTTGGCTAATCTATGTATACACTGTTCCCGTGTGTACCCACACACACACACACACACACACACACACTGTACGTCTGTGCACACATGACGTAAGTCCCTCAGGACTGACAAGATGACAACAAGGGTGATTATCTCCTCGTCCACATTTCACTTCACCTCACAGGTGCTGCGTGACAATGCGACGAAACACTTGACCTCGAATTCAAGCTTTAGAGACTACTAACACCAGAAATACACACATAGGTACTTACATTCATACTGCCGGCTTACACACACCATTCCCATACATCAGGCACCCCGCTATGGGTGGCTGGCTCAGTGGTGGTAGGCTGGCTGGCTGGTACCACAGCGGTATCGTTCGTACAATCGGCGCGCACTGAACCCTCCCACAACACGGCTTGTTTCGTACCCTCGACCCACCCGTGAAGTGAAGCGTTCGTACCCAGGTGACGCGCACAGCGATTTCGTCTTAAACAAACATGGGAAATCTGCCTTAAAGCACTAACACTTATTTCCACGTTCCCATCGACTGCTACAGAGCACTAGCAAGTCTAATCATCACTGGTATGGGATCTACGAGTCTGTTACTGCTCGTATGCACATTACCCCACGATCCCAGATAAGATCTTCTCTATTCACTCGCTGTTCACAATGTCCATTCCCCTCCAAGCGACGACTACGGCCGGATTCTGTGACGACCGCTGTCGTAGATGAAGCAGGAGTTGAAGCAGCTGAGTAGTTGAACCACCACGACGCACCATACTCAATTTGGCCGAACTGAGCATAGGAGCGTCTTGACAGGGTGATGGCTCTGTCCAGAATGATGCTCACACCGTCGATTCCCGCGTATTCCTCGAAATAACCAATGAGAGGAAGGCATACTGGGGCCTACCTCTCTCATCCAATCAGCGACGGTGTAGCATAGCCCCTAGGGCAACTCCAAGATGGCCGACCAACATGGCGGCTCAAGATGTTTACTAAGATGGCGTCTGTTTCCATGGCGACGACTCAAATGGCTAGCGAGCGGGAGGCCCACAGCTACCCACGCCGGCGGCTGTTCCCGCGCAAACTAGAGTCTCGCCCTAGCTATACAATGAGAGATGCTATCGGCTCTATCTCTGTCCACAGACATGCTACCATGGCCACGGTAACATTTCTGGACTGCTGATGACTGGGGCTCTAACGCGAGTCCAAACACTAGATGTTTCGGTTGCTGGTTACCAAAGTTAAGTCCGCACACTTAACAAGTGCACTTAACAAGTGTACTGGCCTCCCACAGGCATAAGAGCACTATTGTAAGTGAGCTGGTGAACCATCCCCTCACAATCTCCTTATGAGATGCTCTACGAACGTAAGTGCCGTACCCCTCTCAAAGCTTTCAAAGACTCTCTACGTGACGCCACCTTCAGTGAGCATCAGAATGTGCCCCAGTTTCTTCAAAACCTACAACATATTCTAGAGAGGGTGCATTCCTTTGCCAAGGACAATTTATTGAAAGCCCAAGAGAGGATGAAGACTCATTACGACCAGCACAGCAAAGTAAGGAAATTTAAACAGGGAGACTTCGTGCTTGCTTACTTTCCTATCCCAGATTCTCCCTTGCAAAACAGGTTTTCAGGACCCTACCGCATCAAGGAGTGCAGAAACAACCACAACTACGTTCTAGAGGCTCCAGATAGGCAGCGGAAGACCCAATTGTGCCACGTCAACCTCCTGAAGCTATATAATTGTACTCCTCCCACTGTGTTGCTAAACTACTTTACCTTTAAAGGTCCATACCTCCACAGTGAGACCTTCCCTGCTTCTCCTCCCGAAAGCACTGACACTGAGTCAGCACTTTCCAACTCGGAAATCCTAACTGATCTTCGTAATTACTTTCAGGACAATAATAGTGCACCTCTCATCAAAATCTTCAAGGAACATCAGGAGTTGTTCCGAGATGATTCACAAGAGTGTAATGTGACTCAGCACGACATCCAACTGCTCCCTGACACCCGGCCGATTCGCCAACCATTCTACCGAATCAGCCCTAGCAAGAAGGAAGTCATGCGTGCTGAGGTACAGTACCTCCTGGACTATGGACTGGCTATCCCTTGTGAGTCCCCCTGGGCCTCACCCTGTATCTTGGTGCCCAAACCCAAGGTAAGGTCAGGTTATGCACCAACTACCGGAAATTGAATAATGTGACTGTCAAGGATGCGTACCCCTTGCCTAGAATAGATGACATCCTTGACGCCATTGGTAATGCCCGCTACCTGTCCCAAGTGGACTTGCTCAAGGGGTATTACCAAATATGTCTAATAGAGCGAGCCAAAGAAATATCTGCCTTTATTACTCCCTTTGGACTTTTCAGATATGAACGCCTTCCCTTTGGACTACGCAATGCCCCGGCCACCTTTCAGAGAGCTGTCAACCACGTCTTCCAGGGCTTGGATAACACCTACGCCTATTTGGATGATATCGTTGTAGCATCCAACACCTGGAACGAACACCTGCTCCAGCTGCAACGATTGTTCGTTGCTCTTACTATTCTGTCTTCCAGTGTCGTATGGTGCAATTCCCGCAGCCTTTCCTCGTAACTCATGCCTCTTAGTTCTGGGACTAGTCTAGTGGCATACCTTTGTAATTTTTCCAGCTTCGTCTTGTGCTTGACAAGGTACGGGCTCCATGCTGGGGCCGCATACTCCAGGATTGGTCTTACATATGTGGTGTACAAGATTCAGAATGATTCCTTACACAGGTTCCTGAACGCTGTTCTGATGTTAGCCAGCCTCGCATATGCCGCAGACGTTATTCTTTTTATGTGGGCTTCAGGAGACAGGTTTGGTGTGATATCAACTCCTAGATCTTTCTCTCTGTTCGTTTCATTAAGTACTTCACCTCCTATTCTGTATCCGGTGTCTGGCCTCCTATTTCTACTGCCTAGTTTCATTACTTTGCATTTACTCGGGTTGAACTTCAACAGCCATTTGTTGGACCATTCACTCAGTCTGTCTAGGTCATCCTGTAGCCTCCTACTATCGTCCTCCATTTCAATCCTCCTCATAATTTGTGCATCATCGGCAAACATTGAGAGAAACGATTCTATACCCTCTGGGAGATCATTTACATATATCAGAAACAGTATAGGTCCAAGGACTGACCCCTGCGGGACTCCACTCGTAACGTCTCGCCAATCTGAGACCTCACCCCTCACACTGACTCGTTGTCTCCTGTTGCTTAGGTACTCCTGTATCCAACAGAGTACCTTCCCTTTCACTCCAGCCTGCATCTCCAGCTTTTTCACTAGCCTCTTGTGTGGCACTGTATCAAAGGCTTTCTGACAATCCAAAAATATGCAGTCTGCCCACCCTTCTCTCTCTTGCCTTATTTTTGTTGCCTGGTCGTAGAATTCAAGTAACCCTGTGAGGCAGGACCTGCCATCCCTGAATCCATGTTGATGCTGTGTTACAAAGTTCTTTCGCTCCAGGTGCTCCACTAGCTTTCTTCGCACAATCTTCTCCATCAGCTTGCATGGTATGCAGGTTAGGGACACTGGCCTGTAGTTCAGTGCCTCCTGTCTATCCCCTTTCTTGTATATCGGGACTACATTAGCTGCTTTCCAAATTTATGGCAGTTGTGACGGTGTTCCCCCCCTTCTAACTCTCCCACGCCTGCTGTAAGAGTCATGTCCACTATTCCCGAGCGTTCTCTACGTTGCGGGCCTCAGTTTAACATATGTGGGAGAGAATAGTGTTCTTGCATAGCCGAGAAATTTGTGAAAGAAGAATACTTTGGCCTGTGGGATAGGCCCTTTAGGAAGCCAATATGGCGCTAGCGACTCTGTTCTCCCGCCAAAACTGTGTGACGTCAGTGTCACAAGATTGGTCACCGTCAGCGACGTGGCACTGGGAGCCAATGAAAACCTCCCTTGACAAATGTGACGTCACATGGGCAGGGGAGTCCAGCTGCAGCGACCGGTTGGCGCCATCAGTATCTCACGACACGTCCAAGATGTAGGACGTGCGACCGGGCATCCTGTCAGAGTGACGAATTACCCGAGCTCCGGTGGATATAAGCGTCTCCTGTTGTCAGCACGCACTCTGTGAGGTCTTCCTTCAACCCAGTCGTGGACCAAATAAGGAATTGACAGAATATTGAGCAACAAATGCTCAGGGACAGGTGCGTTGCAAGAAATGGGCCGGGCATTGACGTGTGTGACGTCCTTGGCAGTTCACCAGTATAGGAGGCAGCTTAGTGGCCGGGCCAATCCACCGTGAGGGATCCTAGTTGACCGACTTGTCAACTAGGGTGGACGTGTGATCGACGATCCTGTCAAGTTTGACAGTAAGACGACAGACCTGTGGAACCCTGCGAGTCACGAGTTGTATGCAAGCACATCGAGAAGTCTTCCTAAATACCTAGTGACAAACCTAGACGACGAGGGAATTGACAGTGTAGTGAGCTTCAAGTGCTCTGGAGTCGAGTGCTGTGCGTGTGGAGCTTAAGCAGTATCGTCTGGGACGACTAATAACTTCACAGTGACATTGTAGTGGCGGGGCCAGTTCCACTGGGGGTGCAGTGACAAGGAACTAATTGGGAAACATACAAGGACCGCCGAGACATAGGCTGGCTGCCATAGTTGGGAGGAAAGTTGACGGCCGGGAGACCGACTCCGACCCTGCAAGGAAGTGGAGGAGGAGCACAGACCTGCAGTGTACAGAAACGGTGAGACGCGATCATCCTGGGACGTTGGCTTGTGCTTCTGGAGGGTGTACGAGGCGAGAGCCTGGACCAGGAGCCACAACTCAACTCTCATCATAGGATAGGTGAAGTAGATGTTTACAGTTACCCTCTCATTTCCCCTTTAGTTAGCTGTATAAATATTTGTCAGAATATTTTATATGTCGTGAGCAAGTTTCACCTGATATCTGTGTCACAGAAAGCACTGTGTTTGGTGAGGCTACCCAGAGTACTCACAGCATCCGTTTACATATATCTATGTGTGGTGTGTGCAAGCACCAGGATTTACTAAGGAATTTGCTGTGACTATAATTCATTTCCTGTGATTATTATTATTATATATATATTAGTGGTGAACCAGTTATTGAGATTAGGCTATGAGCCCAGAATTTATATATATATATATATATATATATATATATATATATATATATATATATATATATATATATATATATATATATATATGCCTGTGTATTGATTAATGATTTATCAATGTATATGCCTGTGTACTGGATAATCTCATATATGTGAAGTGATTGCCAGTGATATCGTTTTATGAGGAATATAGATTTAAAGGACAGTACAGTGAGTAAGTTCATTCACAGTAAATATTATTAAGAATAGCGTATATTCTCGATACGGTGGAAAATCACTTAGAGTGCAGTGAGAATAAGATATTAATTGCGAGACCAGTGAAGTGGTGTATTGCGACCTAGTGGAACCATAAATATGTCATGTGAATAGTAGATATAGTGGTTTGCAAAAAGTTAAAGAAACGAAGTGCGCGATGCCAGATCAAACAAGCAAATAACTTTTCTCACGAGCGTTAGGGCCAGCGCGTCAGCTGATATTTGACAAGTGACGTTAATGAGGGAGCGTGTTGCCATATTGGTGTGTTCCAGATTATTTGCTGAGGAAGAGAGCAGCTGATGTACTTGATCCTGATATGTTTATTGATGCATATATTTCTCGTTGTCTTTAAGTAAAATACCAAAACTCTTTGGTGTTTAATATCATCCCCTCCATATATCTTGTGATTGCGAAAAGGAAATAAGACAGAGTGACAGAATTAATTACTTGCCTGATACCACACAAATTGAGTTTGCTTTTGCCACTATTACCACAATTACACAACACCACTGCAGTGTTACTGGACACCTAAAAACACCAGTTGGCGACCTTAGAAAGTAGTGTAAGAGTCCTTTGCCGGGGCGGGCACATAGGGTGAGTGAACAACCTGTGTTTCCACTCACTCTTCGACCTGAGGCCGGTTGGGAGATCGACTGTGATACTCTTCCGGGCGTACAGTGGCGCCGAGGGAATTGAGTGAAGACCCGTAGGACTACGGTGAGTAACGGTTATCGTCAGAGCAACCACCTCGAGAGTATATCGTAGTTAACCGTTGCTTACCCCCACACCACCGTGAACCCCGACACAGTTCCCCTGTTGCCAGTGAGTTGTTATACACTATGGAGAGTGGGAGGCACAGTTCTTCTGCTCCTTCCTTTAGTATCCAAGGGGAGGTTCCATCTGGGCCTATAGCCTTTGTCACATCCAACTCTAGTAAACACTTCCTTACTTCCCCGCAGGTAATCTCAAACTCTTCCAGTGGTTCCTGGTTAGCTATACCCTCTCTTATCTCTGGAATTTCTCCTTGCTCTAAGGTGAAGACCTCTTGGAATTTCTTATTCAGTTCCTCACACACTTCCTTGTCGTTTGTAGTGAATCCTTCTGCCCCTATCCTTAATTTCATAACCTGTTCCTTTACTGTTGTTTTTCTCCTGATGTGGCTATGCAGCAATTTAGGCTGAGTCTTTGCCTTGCTTGCGATGTCATTTTCGTATTGTCTTTCTGTCTCTTTTCTCATTCTGACATATTCGTTCCTGGCATTCTGGTATCTTTCTCTGCTCTCCTGTGTCCTGTTATTCCTATAGTTTCTCCATGCCCTTTTACTTTGCTGCTTAGCTAGCCTACATCTCTGATTAAACCATGGGTTTCTCATCTTCATTTCACTGTTTTCCTTTTGGGCTGGGACAAACTTGTTTGCTGCGTCCTTGCATTTTTTCGTGATGTAGTCCATCATATCTTGGGCCGTCTTTTCCTTGAGCTCTGTTTCCCATGCTATTTCTGTCAGAAATTTTCTTATCCCCTCATAGTTTCCCTTTCGGTATGCTAACCTTTTGGTTTCGGTATCCCTCCTCGAGTTGAATAGCCCTTCTTCAATCAGGTACTCAAACACCAATACACTGTGGTCGCTCATTCCTACTGGGGCCTCAAAACCGATTTCTCTTATGTCAGAGTCGTTCAGGGTGAAGACCAGGTCGAGTCTCGCTGGTTCGTCATGTCCTCTCATCCTTGTGGGTTCTCTGACATGCTGGTTTAAGAAGTTTCTAGTCACCACCTCCAGTAGTTTGGCTCTCCACGTATCCTCGCCTCCATGCGGTTCCTTGTTCTCCCGATCAATCCTTCCGTGATTGAAGTCCCCCATGATGAGCAGGTGGGATCTATTTCTACAGGCAGCAGAGGCTGCCCTCCCAATTATAGTGTTAACTGCCATGTTGTTGTTTTCGTACTCTTGACTGGGTCTTCTGTCATTTGGTGGAGGGTTATATATTACTGCTACTACTATCCTTGGTCCTCCCATTATCATGGTGCCTGCTATATAGTCTCTTAATCCCTTACAGCCCGGGATAGCCATCTCCTTAAAATTCCATTCCTTTCTCATGAGTAGGGCCACTCCGCCTCCTCCCCTACCTTCCCTCTCTTTCCTTATTACTGTGTACTCCTGGGAAAACACGGCATTCGTTATGATTCCAGAGAGTTTTGTTTCAGTGAGTCTGATTACATCTGGGTTCACTTCTTGTGCTCTTTCCCTTAGTTCACTTGCCTTACTTGTGATCCCATCTATGTTCGAGTACATTGCCCTGAAACTGACTCTCTTCTGCTTCTCCTCTGGGGGGGACCTGTGGGGTCTGGGGTGAGCGGGAGCTGGGAGGATCTAGTACGGGGAGACTGGTGGAGGAGGAAGGGCTTGGGGGGGGTGGGGGGGAGTGGGTGAGAGGGGGAGGGTTGGGGGGGGGGGAGAGGGGGAGGGTTGGAGGGGGTGAAAGGGGGAGGGTTGAGGGGGGTGAGAGGAGGAGGTTTGGGGGGATGGGGGAGAAGGGGGGTAAAGAATAAGGAGGAGGGAGCTTGAACAAATTGTTGAAAAGGTTTTCAGGGCTTGGAAAGTACAAATTAGGACAAAGAACTCGAATGATAAAGGTTGGTTTTCATGAGCAAAAATCGCGGGATAAGAGGAACTGTTAGAAAGGAGGCAGTCTAGCAAATGCAGAGAAGTTCCAAAGAGTATTCCTGCAGAGGGATATTAATACAAGGGAAGAGAGAAAGCAGGCAGCAGATGCGAGGAAGGAGCACAGGGAGAGCGAAAGGAATCGGGGCGCCACAACCCCGATCCCTACAATCACAGAGGGGAATGGGGTAACCCTCCTCAAACAGTGCACTAGCCACAGGGGGCGGCGTGGATACCACCCCCACATCCTACCCAACAGGCAACCAACCTGCCCCAACCCTTGTCAGCCCCCTTCTAAGTACACACCCTCCCCCCTCCCACTTCTCTCCTCCCCTCCACCCCTCCATCCTCCACACTCACCCACCCTCCATGCCCCCACTCCCCCCCTCCCCCCCAGGGACCT
>WNGS01148521.1:0-13392 GCA_020271785.1 Procambarus virginalis | reverse complement strand
TCTCCAGGAAAAGGGACATCCAGAACGTATTTGCTGTTAAGTGTAAGTAACGGTTTGAACTGTCCGGAAGAGACTGCCAGGTGTGAAGATAGCACCCGATTCGGCCAGGTAATAATCTGCTGCTTCATCAACATTCCAAGTAATGGGTGTCAGTGTTGATTTGTCGGTATTATCGGTCTTCGTAATCCAAATTGTGGTTGGATTATTGTAGGTTGCTGATTGAATGGCTGTGATCGCATAATTTGCTCCGAACTGTGTCGTTGGCGTTATGTGTATATTTGCGTCACTAATTACGACTGCGTGAGCAGTATTAAATAATATTGCCGCAATGATGGTGGCCGAGAAGAATATCTTTGACATGCGTGAGTTCCTGTTGGTTTGGATATGGGTTTTAGAGATGGTTCATAGCAATAGAATTTATTGCCCAAATAAGAATCAGAAGAAAGAGTTTGAAGCCCTGAGCAATTCAATGAACATTGCACTTGCTTGATGGGTCCGCAGCTTTTGCTCAGTTCATGGCGCATGTCCTGCGTGCGACCTAACGAATGAAAGGGACTTCCCCGTCCCGAGCTACCGCGGTGCGGCAAACGGCAACGAGTGCCCACGATGGGGTTGTGTATCTCATCAACTCACTCGGAAGGGGAATCTCATGGCAATTTTGTTCGTTGGAATCGATCTTGCCAAGAATGTTTTCGCGGTGCATGGCGTCAGTGAGGCTGGCAAGGCTGATCTGGTGCGCCCGAGTGTGCCGCGCGCGAAGCTGTTGGAGCTCAATCGCGACGCTGGCGCCGTGCGTGATCGGCATGGAGGCGTGCTTGGGCGTGCACCACTGGGCGCGGCTGTTTCAGGCGCAAGGCCACACGGTGAGGCTGATGGCGCCGAAGATCGTGCTGCCGTATCGCTTGTCGGGCAAGCGCGGCAAGAACGACGCGGCCGATGCGGCGGCGATCTGCGCAGCGTGGCAGCGACCGTCAACCGCATCCGTGGCCTGCTCAGCGAGTTCGGCCTCGTGCTGCCGCTCAAGAGTGCCGGCTCCGCTTGTTTGAACACGTCAGCGCCTTGAGATAAGTGGCTTGGCTGGCGGTTTGAAATTTCTATCTTCAGGCCTCTGCCGGGCCGCCGGAGGCACCCCGGTTGAGCGCATGTACTCATGGTTTTAACCCATCAGACTGCGACCCGCATCGGTGCCTGCGCGTTGAAGTAGACCCTGTCCGGCGTACGTCCGTCTTGCGTCTGGTGCGGTCGGTGCGCGTTGCAGAACATCGAAGTAGGTTCGCCAGGTTGTGCCGCGCAGCTCTGCTGCGGATGTGGGACAAGGGGCAGCGGGGCTATCACGCGATGGGGTACGGGGTGGGTTCTGATGCCCCTGCGGAACGATGATGACGAATTCTCCTGACGCCATCTTCATACCTTCCGATAGGACCATAAAAAGACTATATTAAGTCTCTTCAAAGTCCGGAGCACCGCCATGCGCTACTCATCACAAGTCAAGCCGATCAGCTATCTCAAAGCCAACGCAGCCGAGGTTCTGACGCACATCGCGGAGCGGCGTGTACCTATGGTCATCACCCAAAACGGCGAAGCTAAGGCTGTCCTGCAGGACGTCGCTTCGTTTGAGGAGACGCAAGAAACACTGGCCTTGCTCAAGATCCTCGCGTTGGGAAATCAAGATTCTGCCGCTAACAAGGTGAAACCCGTTGGCCGATGTCGTTGCTCGTCTGCGCGCGAAGAGCGAGCCGTAGTCTGATGCCTGGCACACCGGCCAGATTCGAGGTCTTGCTCACCGATGGGGCAGAGCAGGACTTGGAGGCCATCCACGACTACATCTCCGAATTCGATTGCGTAGCCAGCGCCAGCTATGTGTTGGCATGGCTTGATGGAAGTTGTGGAGAGCCTGTCGAGATCCCCGGAACGCGGTAGCTGTCCGAGGAGCTGGTCAGATCTCGGCATCAAAGAATACCGCCAGACATTCTTCAAGCCGTACCGCGTGATCTACCGTGCCACAGGCAGCCAAGTCATCATTTACCTGATTGCGGACGGACGCCGTGATATGCAGAGCGTGCTTGCTCGCCGCCTGCTGGGCGCTTGACCCGCAGCAACCCGCGCCAGTGCTCATAAGCTCGGGAGGCCAGTCGGCACATGGTCAACCACCCGCCACCGTTCATGAAACCCCAACCGTTCTCGGTTGGGGAGTTTTTCTTGCCGATCGCGCTATCTTGGCGTGCCTGCACCTGCCTGGCGAGCTCACGCCTGCTGGCCGAGGCGTTGCTTGAGCGCGAACCGGAATGGGCGGTGCCGCCGCTGTGGCGCAGCGAGTTCCGCAACATACTTGCGGGCTATGTGCGCAGAAGAATGCTGAGCGTCGAGTAGGCCTGCAGCCTTCAGGCAGAAGCTGAATCTTTGCTTGCGGGGTTCGAATTCGAAGTGCCTTCGCGCGAGGTGCTTGAGTGGGTGCGTGACAGCGATTGCTCGGCCCAGACTGCGAGTTCGTGGCGCTGGCTGAACGCATGCGTACCAACTTGGTCACCATGAACAAGAAGGTGCTCAAAGCCTTCCGGAGTGAAAGGGACTTTGCCGTCTCGAGCCAGTCAGTTGCAGTGCGCTTGCAAACCGGAACATCACTCTGCGCAGCTGGCAAGGTTGGCCTCTTGAACGACGTCAATTTAGACACCAAAAGACCTGCAATTTGACCGATTGCAAAATGTTCGGCGTGAAAAACTCCCGCTAACGTAACGCCTTTCAACCCTCACAGGGCCCTTATAGTCGCCCGTTTGGCGTTCGAAAACGCCACCTCTGCCCATGCTGGGGCGTGTTTGTAGCGCATCATCGCGGGGCACATCATCGGAGCAAGAATGAATCAGATCTATCGTGTTGTCTGGAACGCCAGTTCGGGTCTTTGGCAAGTGGTCACCGAGGTGGCTCGCGGGCGCAGCAAAAGCAGCAGTCGTCGCACCATGCGTGCCTGGCTGACCCTGACCAGCGCACCTTGGCAAGCAGCCTGGCGCATGCCGAATTGCCCACGGGGGGGGCCGTCGTGGCGGGCCAAGGGCATATCAGCCAGAGTGGCAACGCGATGACGGTCAAACAAGACAGCCCGCGCATGGCGATCGATTGGCAGGGTTTCAGCATTGGGGCGGGCCATAGCGTCAACTTTGTGCAGCCCTCGGCCAACGCCGTGGCCCTCAACCGCGTATTGGGCAGCGACGTATCGGTGATTCAGGGCGCCCTGCATGCCAACGGCCAAGTGTTTCTGGTCAACCCCAATGGGGTGTTGTTCACGCCCACCGCTCAGGTCAACGTCGGCTCGATCGTTGCGTCAACGCTGCAAATCAGCACGGCCGACTTCATGGCGGGCAACTACAAGTTTGACAGCGCCGCAGGGGCCACCGTCCAGGGCTCGTCTATCGTCAACCAAGGCAATATCCAGGCCGCGCAAGGCGGCACCGTGGCCTTGATTGCCGGCAGGATCATCAACACGGGCAGCCTGACTGCCCCGCAGGCAATGTGCTGCTGGGCGCAGGTGCTCAAGTCACGCTGGATCTGGGCGGGCCGGTGAAGCTGCAGGTGCAGCGCGGTGCGCTCAACGCCTTGATCGAACAGGGCGGAGCCATCCAGGCCGATGGCGGCGTGGTCTATCTCACGGCCAAGGCCGTTGGCAACTTGAGCGCCAGCGTCATCAACAACACGGGCGTCATCGAAGCGCGCACCCTTGCCACGGGCGAACGCGGCCAGATCACCCTGTTGGGTGAAGGCGAGTTGATCACGGTTGCAGGCACGCTCGATGCGTCGGCTGCGCAAGGTGGCGTGGGCGGGCGCATCGTGGCCACGGGCACACGTGTCCTGGTCGATGACGGCGCGCACTTGACGGCCAGCGGCCGCAACGGTGGGGGTGAAGTGCTGGTTGGCGGCAGTTGGCAAAACACCGATGCGAGCGTCTATCAAGCCAGCGCGACGTACATCAAGGCCGGCGCGGTGCTGGAGGCCAACGCCACAGAGCGTGGCCATGGCGGCACCGTCGTCGCTTGGTCCGATATCACGCGGGATGGCAGTGCCACACGGGCATACGGCACATTCCTGGCCCGGGGTGGGTCTCTTGGCGGTAATGGCGGGAGCATCGAAACATCCGGCCATTGGCTGGATGTCGCAGGGAGCCGGGCTGACGCCTCAGCGGCTCATGGCGTAGCGGGCCGGTGGCTGCTGGATCCATACAACGTCGTCATCGGCTCCAGCGCCACAGGTACCGCGTTCGCTGACCATTTGTACGGGAGCGGACTCCACGATCTTGGCTTCGGACATTGCCGCGGCCCTGGAGGCCGGGACAAATGTGACCCTTACCACCGGAGCCACCGGCTCCAGCGCTGGCGACATCACGGTTTCTACCGCTATCACCAAAGCCACGGGTAGCGCAGATGTGACACTCACGCTGCAAGCGGCCAATTCAATCGAAATCGATCAGGCCATCACGCATGCAGGCGGTGCTGGTAACTCCGGCAAGCTCAATGTGGTTCTGGATGCTGACAACAACAACGGCGCGCGGGACGGCGCGGGCGTCATTATCCTCAACAACGACATCAGCACGGGCGGCGGCAACCTGTCGTTTGGCACCGGTTCGCGCATCACGCTCAATGGCGTCAGCACCCTGGTCGGCGGTGATGTCTACGTCGCCGGCACCGGTGCCCGGATCCTGTCTACCGGAGGCGGCACAGTCACCGTCAACGGCGAGATGTTGATCGCCAACCTCGCAGGCTTGAGCATCAACACGCAGGGAGGCGATGTCAGCTTCATGGGGTTGTTGAACTCAGCGAACCAGTACGACTTCATTGACAAGACCGGGAGTGCCGGCTCAGGGTCTTGGAACCAAGCTCGGACAGAAGCCATTGGAGCAACGGGCGGCGGGAGCGCCATTGGAGACACGTATTTGGTCACGATCAGCTCTCGGCTTGAAAACGCCGTGGCCGCACGAGAGGCGGGCTATGGGAGATCCTGGATCGGCGCCTGGCGTCCGAACATTTCAGCGTTGACTTGGGTCTGGTCCGACGGCCCAGAAAGTGGCCAGAATTTCTTCAATCAGGCCGTCTTCGGCACCGGCACGTCCGGTCCGGGTGGCGCCAACGGCAACCCAGTCAACGGCCGATACCAGAACTTCGATTCGAGTGAACCCAACAATGGATTGGGTTCGCCGGGAGCAGAAAACGTGGGCCAATTCGTCGGCCTGAGGGGCAAGTGGAATGACTTCCCAGTGAACACACCGTATTCGACCCTCCAACTCAACCCCTACGCCGTACTAGGCTATGTGCGCGAAACCAATTTGCCTACCGCGCCGTTGACGGTCAACGCCGGCACGGTAGCGTGACGTTCAGTGAGGCGGTGGCAACGTAAAAGCCTTGGCGTCACTGAATGTGACGGGCAGCAACATCGCCATCAACGGCGGCGCCACCACCGAAGGCACTCAAACCTACACGGCAAGCGGAGCCGTCACCCAGGGCGGCGCGCTCAAGGCCAACGGCTTGGCCTGTTGGGCAGCACGGGCAATTACACGCTGACCAATCCGGCCAACGATGTGACAACCTTCGCAGCCGATACCGGCACGGTTCGGTTCACCAACGGCACGGCCTTGACGGTCGGCACCGTGGGGGCCACCAATGGCATCCAAGCCACAGGCCCCGTGTCTGTCGAAACGCAGACGGGTGACATGACAGTCGAGCAAAACATCGCGACGACCGATGCCAGCAACCAGGCCATCGTTCTGAATGCAGGCAAGGCCACTGCTGCAGGCACCGCCACTGGCGGCAGCGTGGTGCTCAGTGGCAGCCCAACGCTGTCTACGGGCGCGGGTGGGCGTGCCACGGTCTACACAGGCAGCATCTCCGGCAGCACGGGGCTCGGCGCGCTCGTTGGATCGGGCAGTGGCCACTTCCGCTACAACAGCGACGAAGCGACCAGCAACTACACCGCCGCACTGGGCGCGGGGGTGTATGCCGTCTACCGCGAACAGCCGGTGGCCACACTGGCCATCGACAACAAGAGCATGATCTACGGCAACAGCTTGCCGACCTTGACGGGCTCGGTGACCGGCGCGGTCAATGGTGATTCAGCGGCATGGCCGTCACACCTCAAAGCTACTCCGGATCCGGCAGGCTCAACGCAGGCAGCTACGGCATCTCGCCAACCGCCCTGGCAGCCCTGGGTTATGGCTTCGCAGGCAGCACGGGCACGCTGGCGGTCGCACCGCGAACCTTGAACGTGGGGTACACCGGAGTCAACAAGCCCTACGACGGCACCGTGACGGCCGCGGTCACCACCAGCGATGACCGCATCAATGGCGACGAGCTCACCATCCAGCGCGACGCCAACTTCCTCGATCCAAACCCGGGGCTAGGCAAGTCCATTGCCATCCAGGGCGTGGCGCTGGCGGGGGCGGATGCCGGCAACTACACCTTAAGCTCGACGACCGGTGCGCCTTGGCCAGCATCACGTCAAACAGCCCGATCGATATCGAGCCGGCCATTCAAGTGGCCCAACAGCTTCCGGTGCCTCAGCCCGCCCTGTCTGTGGCCCCGACAGCCCTGCTGCAATCTACAGCTGACCGAGTGAAGCTGGAAGGCGTCGGTGGACTGAAGATCGTAAACGTGAACAGTGACCCGCTGTCCAACCCAAGCGCCAACGCCGGTCAAAGCCCGTCGCGCTCTGACGCCGGAAGCGGTGCAAACAAGCCCTCGGCTGGATCAATCTGGACGGATGCGGGTCTGGACCCATTCGGATATATGCGTGTTTTCGTTGTGCGAGGCGGCTTGAAACTGCCCGCAGCAGCCCAGACCGCTTCCGACAAGCCGGCCCGTTGAGACAACCAAACGCAGACCTAAATAGCCATGAATTCAAAGAACCCATTCACTCTGAGATGGACCGTGCTGGCCATTGCATCCCTGGCGAGTACATCCCAAGCTCAAACCGCACCGGATGCGGGGCAGACGCTGCAACAGCTCCAGCAACGCACTCCCGCCTTGCCGCGCGATAGCCGAACCCTGACGATCCCCTCGCCCGGCACGGCCGTAAGCACCTTGCCGGGGGGGCCCAGGCCGAGGTGAGGCGCATCGAGGTGTCTGGCAACACCGCAATCAGCCGCGACAAGTTAGACCCCGTCCTGGCCAGCGCCATCGCAAGCACTACGACCTCGCCGGCCTGCGCGACCTGGCGGAACAGGTTTCTATGTTCTATCGCTCGGCCGGGTATCCCTTTGCGCGAGCCTATCTGCCGCCACAAAGCCTGCAAGACGGCGTGTTGCGCATGGAAGTGATTGAAGGCCGGTATGGCGCGGTCAAGGCCCAAAGTGCCGATGCCCGTCTGGCAGGCCAAGCGCAGAAGTTCTTGCATCGATTGCAGCCGGGCGATTTGATTGAGAACCGGCCTCTGGAGCGCCACACTTGCTGCTGGACGATTTGCCCGGCATTCAAACCACGCCCGTGATGCGTCCCGGCCAAGAAATTGGCACGGGTGACCTAGACATCGGGCGTCGCACTCGCCGATAGATTCAATGGCGATGTCAGCCTGGACAACCATGGCAGTCGCTACAGTGGCTACTACCGGGTGCGCGCCAATGCAAACTGGAACAGCCCATTACACTGGGCGATCAGATCAGCCTGCGCACGCTTGTGAGCAATCACAGCTTGTGGCTCGGCTCGCTGAACTATGCCGCACCACTGGGCTACGACGGCCTGCGTGGCAATGTCGGGTATGCCATCACAGCTATGAACTGGGGCATGAGTTTGCCGACCTGCAGGCCAACGGCACAGCGGCGGGGGCACGATCGGCCTGAGCTACCCGCTGGTGCGCTCGCAGCCCACCAACGCCGTCCTGAGCCTGAGCTACCAGCACAAAGCTGAAGGACAACAAGGACAGCACCAACACGCGCGAATCCAAGTCCAGCAACAGCGCGCCCCTCAGTCTGCAATTTGACCACCGCGACACCCTGGGGGGCGGTGGCCTCACCTATGGTGTCCTGAGCTGGACCGTCGGGAATCTCAACCTGGACAGCACACTGGCTGCCGCTGACGTCAACGGAACCCATGGCGGCTTCAACAAGTTCAATGTGGATCTGGTTCGCCTGCAAAGCTTGCCGAAGTCGTTCAGCCTGTCAGTACGCTGGAGCCAGCAGATTGCCAACCAGAACTTGGACTCATCAGAGCGCCTGAGCCTGGGTGGTGCCACGGGGGTGCGCGCCTACCCCACCAGCGAGGGCTCAGGCGACGAGGTTGGTTGACGCAGATCGAGTTGCGCTACAGCGCAGCCAACGTCAGCCCCTACGTTTTTTATGACCACGGCAGCATCAAAACCATGGCCCACCCTGCGCCGGGCACCAGCAGCAATGCCCGCGATCTGGCGGGCGCGGGTCTGGGCCTGCGTTACCAGCGCGGTGCGTGCAATCTGGATGCCACCGTGGCGTGGCGCACTCAGGGCGGGGCAGCACAATCCGACCCGGCGGCGGGCTCCGGGCCCAGAGCCTGGCTGTCTATGGGCTACCGCTTCTGAAGCGTCGCAACGATCAGGGGCGCGCGGCTTCACACCTGCGGCCTCTTGAGCACGGCGGCCCGAAGGCCGCCGTTTTTTCTTCTCGAAGTGACGCGATGCAGCACACCAAGATGCTCGATTCGCAATGGACGAGACTTGGCCGCAATCTGGCAGGAACGCAGAGGGCGGTGCTCTTGGATTGGATGGTTGGCCGCCCAACCATCTTTTCTCAGAGTTACCGCCCTACTTGTTCAGCCTCTGCGGATGCTCACCGTGAAAATCCGCGAAGAACCTAGACAAACGCACTGCGCATGCCAAGACGACGTGGTCACAAGCGGCGCGCGATCACCGCCTGGGTCACCCGGTCATCAATCGACGTCACCGGGCTCTCTTTCAGCACCCAGGCTGAGCCGCCGAAGTACTTCTGGAAGATCTTCTCGGCTGTTCTGGTAGCCAAGGCCTGTGAGGTCAGGGTGGGGTTGACGCCGCCGCAGCCATTGGCCAGAGCCGAGTTGTCCGCCACGTACAGGCGTTTCACCCAGCGGGCTTCGCCCTGGGCGTCTAGGACGGAGTTGTCGGCGCTCAGGCCCATGCGCATGGACGACTGCAGGTGCAGCAAGAAGGGGGGAAATCCATGCGCAGGATCTTGGTGGCTCCTGCCGCCTTGAGAATATTGGCGGCCCTCTCTGCCAACTGGCGACGGTTCTTGAGTGTTCTGGCACTGCGCTTGCGTTTCTCGATTTCAACGCGCGGGATGGCGCCGTTTTCATCGCGCGGGAACATTGGCGACAGCGACACCCGGTTCTGTGCTTCAACGCTATCGTCCGTGATCACCAGCACGTTCAGCAGCCGGTTGACATCCGACATCATGTCCTTGAGCTCTTGGCCCACCGGGCGCCCCGCCTTGCCCGTCCAAGGACCGGTTTCACCCAGTCCCAGGTCATAAGACCCGCGAATGCCGCTGTCACTGAAATTCGACGCCAGAGCTTGAATACCTGGCGTCACACCGACGTTCTCAAGGGCGCCCAGACCCGAAAATCAGCCCGTGCAGCCGACGCCGGGCCCTTGCTGGACTCGGTGTCATAAGGCATCACCCCAATGAGCCAATCAAAGGCGTGATCGGTCAGGCCGCGCCCGACCCAGCCATTGGGGTCTGGCAGGCCACTGTTGAGCCACAAACGCGGGCTTTCAACACAGCCGCCTGACAGCACAATCACCTTTGCATCTTCGGAGTAACGCTGGCCGCTGAGCACGTCACGCCAATCAACGCGACTGGCCTGCAACTCTCCGTTGCTTTGGGTGGTGTGAATCTTGGTGACAAACGCGTTGGCCTTCAGCGTGATGGCTTTGCCGCCCGGCTTCCAGAGATCTGCCGTCTGCGCCATGGGCACGTAGCTGGCGTTGGTGCCCCGCTTGGCCTTCAGGTTGACAGGCGCACGGCGTGGCTCGGCGCAGCCCTGATAGCAATGGCCACAAAAGGTGCAACCCTTCGCCTGCGGGTAGAGCAAAAGTGCAGGGTCGTTGGTTCGCCCAGCCCATCCCTCAGGTTGCAAGATGGCGTTCTCTTGCGGCCTGAAAGCGTTGCGTGTGATGTCTTTGGACGTCTGCACAGGCAAGCCTATGCCTTCACAACCACGAAGAAGGTCGCCTCCTTGGTACCCATCGGTGCCGTCTGCACGGGCAGAATGGATTCAACCCAGCGGTAGTAAGGCACCAGTTCCTGGTACTTGAAGGGAAACACATGCGCGGTGTCGTACAGCGCAGCGTCAGCCCCTGCATAACCCGCAAAAACGCCCGGCATCGCGCGCGGACTGTTCCCGAAGTATTGGGTGGTGGTGCCGCCCACCCCCGCGACCTGGTCGATGGACGATCGCTGTGGTGTGTCGCGCATCCATGCTGCTTTGGTTCGATCAGAAGGCCCCCAACGCAAGGCGCCCTTGAACAAATTATCCTGGTCGTCGTCCAACCGCGTCCAGTCGGTCTCCGGCTTTGAATGAGAAGGCCCGGCATCCAGCAGCAAGACGTCTAGTCCGCGTTCGGCCAGTTCTTTGGCCACGACGGCACCGCCGCCCCCAGCCCCGATCACAATGACATCACGCATGATCTGCACTCCGGCGGTTTTGGTAATAGCCCTTGAATTCGTTCCAGCCCCTGGAGGGGCCGTCATACTTTGCTTGCTTCCAGCCCACGGGCGTGGAATTCAACTGCCGGGTGGTCGGATTGATGACGCCCCATTCACTGTAGGACCCTGCTGCCGCAAAGGTCAGCAACCCGGCCGCTGACAACTGCACATAAGCCACGGCAGCGCGCGTCAAGGGAGTCGTCAGTTGTGCGCTGATCAAGCGCATGCCGGCATCTCCCGGCGCCTCGATCAAGCCAAACACCTTGGCCTTTTCATCCCAGGACAGCGCACAAAACGGTGCGCCCAGCAGGGTCATGGCACTGGAGGGGCGCACCACCACGGCCAGCCCATTGAGCATGAGCGTCAACAGCAATGACAGTGGGGCAGCGCCCGCTGCCGACAGAACGCTCTGCACAGCCGTTCCGAACAGCGTGCTTGATCCAACTTCCAGACGCATGCCCTGCCGATTAAAGGGCTCCGATAGCCCTGTCGCTAGTTGCGAGGCCCCCGGCAGTGGCACATAGTTGTCATACATGTACACCAGAAAGGCATCCGCTTTGGCCGCGACCCCGCCCGGCGTGGACAGCACCCGACCCTGTGCGACCGAGTACAGATCATTGCCGGGTACCGAAAATGCCGCCACGCCCGCCATGGTGTGCCTGCTGACCACATTGAGGCTGGCTGCGAAGCGCTGAAGCGTTGATTGGTTGCTGGTTTGAGCCTGCGCTGGCGGGCCCAACAGCGCAATCCCTGCTGGGGTTGCAACCCAGGCAGCCGCGCCAACCTGCTTCAGCAGTTGCCTGCGTCGCCCATCTGTTACGTCGTCCGACGTTGTTTGTATTGGATTGTTTGACATGATGCGCCCGCGTTACTTCCTACTTCAAAAACACGCTTTCATCGTAGGTTCTTCGCGGATTTCCGAAGAGAGGGGCATCCCTAGAAGGCTGTGAAATACCTTACGCAAGCCGCACCGCAAATGACGCAAGGGCTGCTTTTCGATGATGTAGGTCGACGTAGCCGTACGCGACACAAGGTCACCGCAGCGCAGCACGGCGCAGGGTCAAAACACGACGCAGCAAGCGGCGCAGGGTCAGATCTCAAAAATAAGCCCCTCGTCGAATGCGCCCGCCCTTTCCGCTCGACCTTTGCAATCAACTGAGTGAGTCTGGCCAGCGTCAGGCCGACATCTGTTGGGGCCGCCGTGCACAGCCCGCTCTTTGCATGGACGCACCTATTTGCCTCTTCTCGAAGCGACGCAATACCGCACACCTGGATACTCGATACGCAATGGACGAGACATGGCCGCATGTCTGACAGGGATGCGGGGTGGCAGGCTATATTTGAGGCCGCGAATTCGAGTTTCGTGACGGTCGTCACGACGTCGGAGGAAACGTTCTTCATGTCGTGGGGGTGCGCGCTCTGGGTGCGCAATGCTGCCGTATCAGGTGCGAAATTTGCGAATCACTAAATGGCACTCCCAATGTTGTACAGAAAGCACCTGCGCAAGAATGAAGGCATCGGCTGGATGCGCAGGCATTTGTTAGGCAGTGCGCCAACCGCCGATGAATTCAGGGACTTTCGATGTACACCACCAAGCTCACTCAAGGCGACACCAGCCCATCTTTCGATGACACTCAGCTGGACACCCAGATCATGGACGACGGCGCCTTCAGAGACGGCCGCAATCTGGGTCAACCGGTCTCTGAGTGCGTTCACGAGCTGTTTGTCGTGTGCGACCCGGCCGAGGCGCTGCGCCAGCATTTCGAGATCGGCGCGGCGCCGTTTCTGGCCGTGCACGATCTGGGCACCGGCAAGTCGCGCGACTATCTAGCAGCCTTGTCCAAGGCGTCGGGCTGGCCACTGCAGCGCCTGCATATCCGCCGCCAAGGCTTCGGCACGCTGCTGGCAACGCTGCACTACCTCGACTGCCCGACGCCGCAACGCGCTGGGCTGCGCCTGTATGCGTCGGATGCCGAAGCTGAAGCGGGGTGCGCGGTGCCATCCGCCAGCAACTGCTGGCCTCGGCCACAGCCAACGCCTTGCTGGCCGAGGCACTGCCCGAGCCGGTCGCGACTCAGGCCTTTGCCTGCCTGCGAGACGATCTGCTGAGTCGGCGCCGCGGTGGGCTGTCGATGCTGGTGCTGCCGCAGACCAGGTCGCCCCGCCTGAGCCAGGACATCGACAGCCTGCGACTTATCAGCGGCCTGCACGTTGAAGCCGCACCCGCGACCACGGCGACAAGCAGCAGTTGGGCTTTGCTGGCCACGTACTGGAACCGCGAGGTGGCACGCTCAAACCAGAGCGGCGCACCGGTGATCGCGCGCGTCAATCTGGGAAGCACGGCGCCCCCCCCGGCGGCAGCGGCCCAACTGCCTCGGGCGATGCCGGGGACTCCAGCAACCCCTGCAACTCCCACGACTAAGCTCAGCCCCGCCTCATACCTGGCCTTGTTGTTAGACGCACGCCCACGCTGAGTGGGTGCATCTTCATGCCGCTACGCGCGCCGTCCACGCGCACAGCGGCACGGTGCCGCAGGCGGATTTGGCGCTGCAAGGTCAGACACTGCTGATGGCGATTGCGCGTGTCGGTGACGGGTTGAACCTGGGGCGGTCTATCAGAGAAGCCACCGTGACGCTGGGCGAGACGCAACTGGTGGTGCGTCCCGTGCCGCTGCTTCCGGGTTGCGCCATGGTGTTGCTGCTCAAGCACTCGGCTGACTCCATGCAATGGCGCCGCGAGTTGAGTCAAATCGACGCCTCACTGCG
>WNGS01148520.1:0-25690 GCA_020271785.1 Procambarus virginalis | reverse complement strand
TAAATTGGAATAACGATGAGGATTGATAGCTAAAGTTCGAGGGGGTCAGGATCCACAAAAGGGTGGTGACATTGGTCACAATGACTTGTCGCTTCTGTTGGGGCCACTGACCACTAACTAGCCATTGCGGTCCATTAAACCACATCTCGGTTTTAACTAATTGCTTTAAAGTCAAACCTCTAGATAAATAGTCAGCTGGATTGTCCTTGGTTGGGACATGTCTTAATTTATAACCAGCAGACAATTCTCGAATTTCCCTTACTCGATTGCTGACATAGAGAGTTTTGTTGTTGTCGTTTTTTACCCACTGTAATACTGCCTCATTGTCTGGCCACACTACTATTTCACCAAGGTGAACATTACTGAGGGTTTTGATCAGGCAATGAACCAGTCTTACACCTACTAATAAGGCAGTTAATTCCATTTGGGGTAGTGACCTCCTTTTAATCGGGGCTACCATTGCCTTAGATGTAAGCAAAAATGAATGTTGAGTATTAACTAGATAGGCTACTGAGCCATACGCTTTGCCTGAAGCATCGCAGAATACATGTAAATTTGTGAGTAAATTTAGTCCTAAGGTATTTCGAGGAAACTGTAGAATACTAAGTTTGTTGTAATCAGGAATCAACTGCTGCCATTTTTCTTGGAGATCCTCTGGCAACGTTTCATCCCACCTCAAATTCCTTTGCCAGCACTCCTGCATAAGGAGTTTACCCTTAATTACAATAGGACTGAGTAGGCCTAAAGGGTCAAATGACTTGCTGATATGGAGAGTAGTTTTCTCATGGTTAGAGGTGAATGTTTGATCTCCACTGACTTGATATTCAATTTGTCTGTGGAAGTATTCCATTCCATAGCTAAGACTTTCAATTTGTGAGGTACCTTATAATCAGGGAATTCTTCCTCGATTATTTGGTTGAGTTGTATATTATTGGAGGCCCACGACTGTGGGGGCATGTTAGATCCCAACAGTTCACAATTAGCCTCATGGTAGATTTCCACTAGTTTATTCTCATCATTAGTGGTTCCTTGAAAATTGTCAATGTATAAATTGTTGCTAATCTCAGTCTTGTAGGAGCTATTAGACTTCTTAAGATGTGTATCCAGAGTAGCCTGGAGTAAGAATGCTGAAGATGTCGCTCTGAACAGTACTGAGGCAAATCTATAAGTAATGATTTCGCTATCAGGATCCTGTGGATCTTTCACCCACAGAAATTTAGTAAAATCATGATCCGTCTCTTGTAAGCCTACTCTTAAAAAGGCTTTACTGATGTCGGCCGTTTAGGTGAAAACACCAGAGCAAAATCGTAATAAGACATCTTGGAGTCTTTGGGTTAGGCTAGGTCCAGCTTGTAGACAATCATTTAGTGACACGCTGTCTGCCTTTCATTTGGCACTACAATTAAATACAATCCTGATTGGTGTTGTAACTGAATCTTTTAGGACAGCATGATGTGGCCTATTTTATGGTTGTCTTCTTCAACAACTTCTATAAATTTGTTAGCAAGTTGTTGCTGTATCAAAGCATGATACAGCTGCAATTTATCTGGTTGCTTCCGTAGCCTAGCTAATTGAGAATTTAATTGGGTTGAGGCCATGAAATAATATACTGGAAGCTGTGGGTGGTTCAGCTTCCACAGGAGTCTTGCCCAATATTGATTATCTTGGAAAATCACAGTATTAAGATAGTGTTGATACGTCCATGTGTCATCTGGACTGGGTTGATCAGGGACCATGCCTAAGGTGTCCAAATCCCACAATTTGTGAACATGGGGATTGGACTCATCATCCTTGGTTTCGTCTCAGTCATGTAGTGGTGATTGCTCTAGGCCTAGTCATGCCACTATTGAATTAGTTGGTTGATTACTAGTAGATTTAGAATGTTGTTGGATCAACACTGGTCCTGAGTAGTTTACCCCCAGCTGACAGTAACAAGTTTACACCTCATTGCCTGGTGCATCCAGTAATGAATCTATAGTAATAGTCAGCTCCAATAAGAATACCTACATCATTGAGACAGTCTGTATTTATTTTATGATCCACTAGCCTAATACCGCTGTGTTTAAGTAATTTGACTGTTTGAGCAAGACCTGTAACATGTAAATCTGAGAGGATCTTGTCAACGACTATGGCTTGAATTGGGCTGGTGCAGCCTCCTAAACGTACAAAGACTTTAACAACCTGGTAGTCACGAGGTCCACTGTTGGGTAGGAATCCAGAGATATTCAAATTCACTCGAGCAATAGGCTTCAGTTTCAACTGATCAATTAGCTGTTGAGAAATTAAGGTTTTCTGCGAACCTTGGTCAAAGAGACCACAAGTGGAAACCCTAGATCCCTTGGTAATTAATTTTAATTGAGCTGTTAGTAACGTAGTTGTGTTATTCGACTCTGTTGCAAGTACACTTATGTCTTGATGCACCTTGCAATACTTTATAGAAGTAAATTTTGTAATTTTCTTACGAGGATTGGTTGATCTTAATTGATCACTACCACACAAGGAATAATGGTGTCTACCCTTGTTGCACTTGTTGCACATACGTAAGGAGACAGTACAGCTATTGGAGTCATGAGGACCCATGCACCTTGTGCATCTGTGTAATTCTTTCAAAGGATGAATTCGGGTGTTATGGTCTGGGTAAGTACTACACTTATAAGTGAAATGTCCATTATTGCAGAACAAACACTTCTTCACTGTAAGAGAAGACGTAGGAGTGGTGCTCACTACGGGGTTTAAAGGGTTCATTGTGTATGTACCTACATTTCCAGATTTCCATTTCGGAGATGATTTATTGAAATCTGGTTTTACTACAATAGTTGCAGTACGTTGGGGTTTATGATGAGAGTTAGTAGAGAAGTTTGAAACACTCCTCCCATCTTGGTTGGCTCTTTGTCTTTCGACTAGGGTATGTAAACCTTCTGTGATTTCATTCATGATCAGAGAGGTTTTATTGTACATAGTACACAATTTATCTAAAGTTTCTCTCGGTAATTTGCGCCTTACAACTACTTTTGTCATCCATTCAGCAGTCTAAATTTGGACTTTAAGGCTTAAGGCCTTGAGTAGAGACTCTAGTTCTAGTCTGAAAGTTTGGAGGGAATCTGTAGAATTATTAGCAGATGGTAAATCCAGCAATTTTTGGACTAAGATAGTAATAGTTCTTTTCTTGTTATCGTAGCTGCTCTTAAGCAATTGAACAGCAAGGTCGTAACCATCACTGGTCAGTGTTATGTTAGAGATTACCTTCAAGGCTTCATTTCATAACAAGCCTTGTAAATAAGTGAACTTGGTTGTTTTAGGGATGTTAGTTTTAGAGTCTACTGCATCCACGAATTTACTCCAGAAATCATCCCAGCTCTCATTCTCGTTACCAGAGAATGTGGGTATATTGATCTGAGGTAACTTGACATCAGGATCTGGATGTGCAGTAGAGGCTGTTGTTAATTTGTTTTTAGCAATCTGCTTTTTGAAGGGTTGAAGTTTAGCCTGTACATCATCTTCGTACTGGGCTAAATTATTTACAATGTCCTCAAGTTCAGTTTCACCTATTGAGGTTTGGTAAAGTTCTGTCAAGTACAGATTCATATGTTGCTTAATATGCTCGAATTTACTTTCAGCAACTTGAAGCAAGTCCTCTAATTCAATGTAGTCAACAGGTGACTGTTGTGACAGTTTTTGACACTTGATAATCTGTCTGGTCAAGTGACCTTTCAGACCGATAAGGGTCATTTTCATTTTGTCAGCCGCTTCCATCTTGCTGGGTAAGGGCTGGTCTGATAGTGAATAGTGGTTACTGATGTAACTGGGATATTAGCTCATTCAATGGAGCTCAATATCAATATAATAGCCTAATGTATTTGAATAGACTATACTACCTCGTTTAGAGGTTAATTTACCTACCTAACAATGGATAGCTAATATTTTGAGTAGTACTCGAATGCCACTATTGGATTTTCGTCCTGCTAGCTCATCAATTATCACCATTCGATCCAACAGTGAACATCCGGCAGTACTCAAAAAAGGGTACACGAAATAATATATTAATTACACAATAAAGGTTTTGGTGATCCCACCCGTAAATCAGGGTCAGCATAATCTAAATATTATGTAAGTACACCAGCACTGTATAGTACAGTACTCGCTAAATAATTCCTACTTAGGAATGACTAAATGGTTTAGGCTGTATTTGTACAAACATTAGTACAATTACAGTCTAAATGTCCTACCTCATCAAAAGTTGACATATATGCAATAGTGTAGTAATATAGATATATGGTGCTATGTTTTGGGGATTTTTTGGTTTTTGATATATATGTTTGTGCTTAGAAATACAAGTGAAAAATTATAAATATATAACACTAAGTTTGACTTCCTAGTCACAACCGTTTGTGATGATTAATAGTATTGTAGTTAAATGGTGAGGCTATTCTAATGCAGCTGTTAATATTGGATTGTTGTAAAAATTGTGAGCAGTTGCTCCAGGTGACCTAAAAATTCTCACCTCAGTGTGAGGTATAGGTCTAAGGGTTGTGGGCAATTGGCTATGTCCCACTAAGGCTACTTTATACATAAGTATTATTAGAAATGTTGATAATAATTAATGAGCTTTAGGCTGTAATATGGGGAGTCTGCTGACAGCCGTAAATAATAGAATATACTGGTAAATCGCCTAAGAATAATAACACGTGATAATTAGTGTTGGTAAAGGGTTAACTGGGAACGCAGGTATTAGTTCAACTTAAAACACAAGGAAGAACATGCTGTCTCGCCCCCGGAGGAGGAAGGAGAAGTCGTGCTGTGAGCACCATACCCGATGCTGTATGCTAACCAACGCTGTGTTCTAACCAACGCTGTGTGCTAACCAATGCTGTGTGCTAACAAATGCTGTGTGCTAACCAAGCTGTGCTGACTCAAGCTGTGTATAGAGGAATCTGCCGATGCTGTGTACGAAACGACGCTTTGATGTTGTGTACAAAACCCAATGTTTTGTATACGAAACAACGCCTACACAATTCTTCACGCTGTAGTTACCTAAGTGTAGTTACAGGATGAGAGCTACGCTCGTGGTGTCCCGTCTTCCCAGCACTCTTTGTCATATAACGCTTTGAAACTACTGACGGTCTTGGCCTCCACCACCTTCTCCCCTAACTTGTTCCAACCGTCTACCACTCTGTTTGCGAAAGTGAATTTTCTTATATTTCTTCGGCATCTGTGTTTAGCTAGTTTATATCTATGACCTCTTGTTCTTAAAGTTCCAGGTCTCAGGAAATCTTCCCTATCGATTTTATCAATTCCTGTTACTATTTTGTATGTAGTGATCATATCACCTCTTTTTCTTCTGTCTTCTAGTTTTGGCATATTTAATGCCTCTAACCTCTCCTCGTAGGTCTTGCCCTTCAGTTCTGGGAGCCACTTAGTAGCATGTCTTTGCACCTTTTCCAGTTTGTTGATGTGCTTCTTAAGATATGGGCACCACACAACCGCTGCATATTCTAGCTTTGGCCTAACAAAAGTCGTGAACAATTTCTTTAGTATATCGCCATCCATGTATTTAAACGCAATTCTGAAGTTGGAAAGCGTGGCATAGGCTCCTCGCACAATATTCTTTATGTGGTCCTCAGGTGATAGTTTTCTATCTAGAACCACCCCTGGATCTCTTTCTTTATCAGAATTCTTTAAAGATTTCTCAAATAATATATAGGTTGTGTGGGGTTTATGTTCTCCTATTCCACATTTCATAACATGGCATTTATTAACACTGAATTCCATTTGCCAAGTGGCGCTCCATGTACTTATTTTGTCCAGGACAAAATAAGGCTGTGAACTGACTGCTGTGCCAACTGCTGACAACTGCTGTACCAACTGCTATACCAACTGCTGACAACTGCTGTACCAACTGCTAACAACTGCCGAGGTGCTGTGAGTAGGAACAACACATGTACACAAAGGCTAGGTAAGAGGTTAGTTGCTGCTGCATTGTGCACTGCTGTGAATTTTTGCATTAAAATGCTTGTGTGCTTTGCAAAATTAAAGTAATTACAGTGAATTCTTAACTAACATATACAGTGCAGTAAGTGTTTAGTATTCTGAGGAACGTTTAAGTGATAAGTTTACATTTATTCAGTAAAAATGGCAAATATACCTCAGTTTCCTGCATTTGATCCTGACTGTGACCAGACAAACCTGTCACAGAGGTGGACCAAATGGCTTAAAAGGTTTGAAAATTTGTTGATAGTTTCAGACATCAAAAGTGCTGAAAGAAAGCGTGCCTTTCTACTTCATTATGCAGGTGATAGAGTTTGTGACATCTATGATACACTGAAAGACACTGGTGGTGCCAAAGATTATGACACTGCCAAAGCCAAATTAACAGAACATTTCAAACCAAGACAAAATACTGCAATGGAAATTATGCATTTCAGGAGAGCCAGACAACTCTCTAATGAAACCGTTGATCAATACCACACATGTCTGCAGGGTTTAGCAACCCATTGTGAGTTTGCTGATGTTGACAAAGAAATCAAACAGCAAATAATTGAAACATGCACATCTACACGTCTCCGTCGAAGAGCTCTAGAACTTGTTGATGATGACAGTTCTCTTACCAAGATACTGGATATGACTTGTCGAATAGAAGATGCTGCACGTGATGCTCGTGTCATGGAGTGCAGTGCCAACAACGGTTCTGCCACTGTTACTAACAGTGATGAGGTATGTAAGGTTCAGGGAGGACACCGTAATCATAGAAATCATGCCAAACCTAACAGTAAATTGAGCCGAGAACCACATCACAACTGGAGTCATGGAACAAGACTCAAGCAGTCACAACGACTCACATCAGAGGTTGTCAACAATAAATTTACAATTGTGGAAGAGACTACCCACACCAAGGTAATGTTTGTCCTGCTCAAGGTAAGAAGTGCTATGATGTGTGGAAAACTAGGTCATTTTGGTGCTATGTGTCGTTCCGCACTAAAGAAACCACAGTCAGTGAATAAAAGCACTGTACGAGGATCAGGTCATAGGGGTCGAGGTGGCAAACACAATATTGCACCTCATATCCAGAATGTTAATAATGTACAAGACAACATTTCATTACAACCAGTCTCAGATGACAGTGAATGTGATTACATTTATGGAGTACAATCAATCACAGAATGGAATGATCTTCCAAACAACCCAGAGACTATAGTATACATTGCTGGTATTTGTCTCAAAGTTCTCATTGACACTGGATCAAACATTGACACCATTGCTGAGTGCCACTATGAGAAATTTAAAAAACAGTTCCCAAAGCTTGAAACTATAATGGCAAAGCCACTGCCTATGCTTCAAAGGTAGCCTTGCCAGTGATTGGAACTTTCACTGCAGAGATTAAGTCAAAGAGTGCAATGCTCATTACTACATTCCATGTTGTTAGGAATGCAAAGGAGTCTTTACTCAGTTACAAGACTTCAACCAAATTGGGGCTACTTCAGCTTTCTAATGCTGTAGCAGTGGAATCTGCAAACAATGTTGATGGTATTGTTGCTGAATTTTTTTATCGATTTGAACCCATAGATTGTTCTACTGATATCAAAGTTCAGCTGCACATTAACCCAGATGCAATTCAAGTTGCCGAGGAATATATAAACTCTGTAACCTGTGATGCAGTCCCTAAGGCTCTCACCCTCGATGAAATCCGTACTGCAACCCTAAAGGACCCAACTCTGCAAGCAACAGTGGATGCATTGACTAAGAAAAAGTTTCCACGCATCCCACCCTCAGGAGTTGACCAAGATGCATTCAAAGCACTTGAACGCATCCAGACAGAATTAAGTGTTACGCAACAACGCGACACTGTGCTGCGAGGTACTCGTAACGTCATTCCAGCAGTTCTCCAGCAGCGTGCTCTGACGCTTGCACATCAAGGGCACCAAGGTCTTGTTAGGACCAAACAGCTGCTACGACAAAAGGTGTGGTTTCCTGGCATTGATCGTCAAGCAAAGGACATGCATGATGCCTGTGTCCCTTGCTAAGCTGCAGTGGATACTTCAAGACCAACACCTCTACGACCTTCACCACTACCTGCTGCACCATGGACGGAAGTATTGATGGACTTCTGCGGACCGCTACGAACTGGAGAGTACTTGATGGCAGTCATTGATGATCACTCACGTTATCCAGAAGTAGAAATCATCACTTCCACATCTGCAAAGGTTATCATCCCGAAGCTCGACAAGATATTTTCAAATTTTGGCATTCCTGAAGTTGTCAAGATGGATAATGGACCGCCATTCAATGGACAAGACTTCGTCAACTTTGCTGAGCATATTGGATTCAAACACCGCCGTGTGATGCCACTACATCCTCAAGCAAATGGAGAAGTCGAGAGATTCATGCAACCTCTCATGAAAGCGCTATACTGTGTTCATGCCGAAGGACGATCCTGGAAACAAGCTATGTATGCTTTTCTCAGGAACTACCGTGCAACACCGCATGGAACACTGGGCAAGTCGCCTGGTGAACTCTTATTTGGACGTCCTATGAGGATCTCACTACCTGTCATGCCAGCCAAGGTAACAGATAAACGTCTCGCTCAGAAGGTTGCACTAGCCAAGGACAAAATGAAAATTGCTCATGATCAACGTGCAAAGGAACAATTCATAAAGGTTGGAGACACTGTTCTAGCTAAAAAGAAAAAAGAGGGAAAGCTAGATATGCAATATCATACAAAACCATGTAAAGTGATTAGTGTAAAAGGAACTATGGTAACAGCGAGTAATAGAGATCATAGTATAACATGTAATAGACATCCTGTATTCATTCTTTTTAAAGAAAAGGAGGGATGTCATGTTCATAGAAAACGTTTGTATGTGTTGTGGCTCAGACGCGAGCAGGAGGTAAACAAGAAAGCGTACAGGACGCCACCAGCTTGGAAGCAGCTAGTCATGTAATCGTTTATAAATATTAAAGTCAGTAACCAAGCAATGGCTCTATATCAACCCTACAACCAAGACTTCCTCAGCTACACACAAACACCACAGGTTGCTCTCGCATTTTCTTTGCTGGATTCCGACAGCTTCATGAAGAGTCTGCCACATGTACATTGGTGATGTACGGATTGCAGTCGGGAAAGCTAAATAGAAAACCCCACATGGACTTACCAGGCACAGGAGCGGGGCGATAATGTTTGATTGATAGATTGATGAAGATTAAGCCACCCAAGGGGTGGCACGGGCATAAATAGCCCGTAAGTGGTAAAATTTTTGTATAAATGTATACAGTGTGCTGAGGTCGCAATTAATCGTCAGGCTGCTATCGCGGAAGGAGAATACTGCTTAACAGTATTTATGAGGGTGTCCAGCTGCTGGACACCTTTATTGACCAGAAGGGTGGCAGTGTTGATGGCTTCAGGGTGGTTACTGCAAGATTCAGGGACTCTTGAAGCTCTTCTAAGGTCGTTGGTTGCTTCACATTCAAGGAGATAGTGTAGTAGTTATATTTATGTGATTGTTTGGCAGAAGATGCATTCTCTCTGTCAGAGTTCACTGATCTCCCAGTTACATCTGTAACCTTGAAGTAGTCTATATAACCGAACTGCTATTTTCCTGTGGATTCATTTTGGGATATTTAACATTTCTAACTTAGTGGCCTGAACATGCCATATTGCAGAGGACGAATTTTCTGCTACTCTCTGGTGTAGATAGGCTTTGTTGAGGTGTGAGTGTTTTTTGGTGATGATGTTTTTTTAAGTACTTAAGGCTGGGTTTGTTTGTTTTATGTATCACTGGATGACGAGTTGCCAATTTAGTAATTTCACTGGCATTATCTTATTTAATGGGATTCCAACATTTATTTATTTATTTATTTATTCATATACAAGAAGGTACATTGGGAATGTGAGAATATATAATATGGTAATTACAATCTTGTAAAGCCACTACTACGCGCAGCGTTTCGGGCAGGTCCTTAATCTAAGAAAATTTTAAGTAGGTAAATACTAGCAAAATTATAATAAAGAAATGATAACAGTTACATGGCAAGAAGAAAAAAAAAGATGAGAGAAAATTGTAGGTACAGTATAATATAATGGGATGGATCCAGTTTAGAGCGATGTAGAGTCTTTTATCTTTAGCGACTGCTCCTAGATACAAAATGGTGGTAATTATTTCCACGTCTTTTCACTGCTTTCTTCCTAATATTTGAAGTGCAGCTTTTGAGTCTGTATGTATGATTGCATTTTGAGTGTTTTGTACAATCACATATGCGAATGCCTATTGTATGGCAAACAGCTCAGTTTGGGTTGATGATACTGGTCCTCCCAGTCTCCAATAATCCTGTTCACTGTCCGTGCAAAGAGCAGCGCCAGCACTCTCATATTCGGTGTCAACCGATCCTTCTGTGAAGATGTGGGTAGCTCCAGCTACTGCAATGCTGCACATTTGCTTTTCTATGATGCACCTTAGGATTGTTGGATCATAGGCAGCCTTTTTCATTGTGAGACTTTCTATTGCTATTTTGAAGGTAGGCTCCTCCAAGGGGTGGGGATTAAGTGTAGTTTGGGCGTGGTTGTTCACCCCATCTATCAAGAATCATGCATTTTAATTGTAGTCTGTTTAGGACATTTCCCACTCTGGCAGTCCAAGAGTTTCTGTTGTTTTGGCCAGGTTCAACCACCAAGGCCTGCCATACTGGGACTGAATCAGGGAAAATAATTATCTTCTTGAGGTTATCTTGAGATGATTTCGGGGCTTTTAGTGTCCCCGCGGCCCGGTCCTCGACCAGGCCTCCACCACCAGGAAGCAGCCCGTGACAACTGACTAACACCCAGTTACCTATTTTACTACTAGGTAACAGGGGCATAGGGTGAAAGAAATTCTGCCCATTGTTTCTCGCCGGCGCCCGGGATCGAACCTGGGACCACAGGATCACAAGTCCAGCGTGCTGTCCGCTCTGCCGACCGGCTCCCCTCTTACTGATAATTATAACTGTTCTTTGAGATATTCGTTCTTGAAGAGAGGGCAAACCCGTTTCCAGACTCAGAGTTTCAAGTCTGGTCCACATCGGGGCTTCCAGGGCAGCTCTCATAGCATTGTTTTGGGCAACTTCAAGGCTTTTCCACTATTGGTGTGATAGACTTGTGAGTGCAGGTGCAGCATAGTCGATCACTGATCTGACTGCCGGTACATAGTATGCGCGAAGAACTTGCAGTTTGGCTCCTCCAGAGAGGGCGGTTAGCGACCTGATGATTGCCGTCCAGGCCGCAGTTCTCTCTCTTAGGTAAGTGGTCTCAGCATTAACATTTATGTATGTTCAGGATTATTCCTAGATACTGATAAGTGTTCACCCATTCAATTGGTTGACCCTGGACTGTGAGTTGAATGCTGGGCTTCGCTATTTTTATGGGCATGGCTTTTGTCTTCGTGGGGATGAGTTTGATATCTATCTGCTTTGCATCTTCACTGACACAGTCTAAGCATTTGGGTGCAAGGCGCGCCGCATCCCTTCCTTTTATGATAATAACAAAGTCGTCCACGTAGTTTAGCAACCTGCAGTGATGTGGAAGTTTCAACCTCATAATTCTCTCTATTAAACAGATGGAGAGAAGGGGGCTGAGAATGCCTCCTTGCGGTGTACCATTTTCATATCTTTTGTATTCAGAGACGTTTTTCTCTTGCTTCTCTGTTTATGAGATAATTTTTGGTCCAGGAGAGGAGGTTGCCTTTGACCTCTTTGTCGATGAGGCAGCAGAGAATAGCTGGGGCGCAAGCCAGTTCAAAGACTTTCTCGAGGTCCAAGAATATCAGCATTCCTAGTCTGGCATTCAAGTAGGCTAACAGAGTTGTAATACATTCCACTGTGCCATCCCCTCTTCTATTGGCTTACATATCATGGTGTAGTTTAGGCCTTTCCCGCTCAAGTCTGTTGAGTACCATTCTGTCAGCCATCTTGGCTGCACAGCTTTGGTGACTGATGGGCCTGGGATTAGCTGGATCTTTGGGTTTTGTGATCGGCACTATGTCTGCTCTATTCCAAGCTGTAGGTCTAGTTTGAGAAGTCAAGGCTAAATTAATTAACCTAAAGTATGCAATGTCTTCCTCTGGGCAGAGGTTTCTGGTCATTTTATAGGTTATTTTGTCGTCTCCAGGGTGTATTTTTGGAGTTTATCTTACTCTGATTGAGCTCATCCAGTGTGAAAGTGGTATTAGTGTCAGAGACTTCTGCACATGCTGTATTGACCTTTCTTCCTGCCACCTTTCTTCCTCTAATCCTGTCTGCACTGCTAATACATCTGGTGGAAGCTGATTACTGGCTCTTCTTTCTGCAAACCTGGTTGCTAGTACTTCGGCTTCCTGATGCGGATCCTTAGGGTGTGGGGATTTAGGTGTTTTATTTCCTTTGGCCCGGTGGATTTGCTAACACATTTTTTCAAGAGAGGTGTTTTTATTCAGACGTGAACCCACTCCAGCCACTTTTGCTCTTGTATTAGCCTGGTCTCTTGATGCACATGTTCCCTGACCTCACAAAGTAAGGTCCTGTTGCGGTCACTTGGCTGCTTTTTGTATAGCTTCCTTGTGCTGTTGAGTCTGTGACTGAGTTCTCTGACATGTTCGCAATAGGAATTTAGTGGTTGGCTGTACTTTGAATCGCTTCGACAAAATTTTGTTCTGCTTGATTAATGTCTTCAGGAACATCATAGTTTCTTTGCCACTCTGAGATGAGGTTTTGAAATCGGTCCCATTTTGTTAAAGCAAAGTTCCAGGCTTCAGATGGTGGTGAAGGTGTGGGTGGGTAGACCTAACTTAAGATCAATTTGAACCCCATAGTGGTCGCTTGTGAGTGTTGACTCAACTGACCATGTTGTTGCATCTCTTAGTGAGGCTGAAACAAAGCTAAGTCTAATCTACCTCCTTGGATGTGGATGGGTTCATTCTTGTTTTGTATTTGGATTTCTGGTAGTTTGTCTAATATGTGCTATGTGAGTGCCGGCCTCATTTGTTGTGTTCGAACCCAGTGCCAATCGATGATGGGCATTAAATCACTACAATTAATTGTGTTTGATGTAGTCGCGTGTCCAAATAACCCGAGAGATCCATTTCAGCATGTGGAGACCTGTAAACATTAAACACTTCAAGTTCGTTGTGTCTTAGCTCATTGGATACTCCCATTACCTTTGTCCCTGCTCCACAATCGGGTGGGCTGGTTATGGACTTTGAGATCACGTCACATTTCACACAGAATGCATATCCCCTGGATTGCCCATTGACCCATGGAAGGAAAAATCCTCGATAGCAAGCTCTCCTTTAGTATCAGGATGTCTATGCCTTGGTTGCTGTTGTGCATTGCAAGTGTTGCAATTTTGTGCGCAGTCCTTGCGTATTCCATTGCAGGATCTTTAGTCCTCTAGGTTGTTGGAACTTGCTGATATTACTGTGTTACCTATGGAGTCTGAGAACACGCCATGGAAGTTGAAACTGGAGTTGAGGATCTTGGTGTACTTGAAGTTGACTCATCAATTTCGCGTTTCAGACATACTGGACTCTACCTATTTTTTAGAAAGTGTCTCCTGCCCTGTGTTCTAGAAAGTGAAGGTATTGTTTTTTCAAATTTCTTGAGCTTGTGCTCAATTGTCTTACGAGTCTCTGTGGGTTGGTTAATACTGTGTATCGACAGCAAATTTTCGATCAATTCTGTGACCAAGGTTTAAGCATTGGCCAGAGGGTGTCCAGTTGTGTCGGAGCACTATTTACGGCTGTGCAGGTTTGGGGCCTGTTTACTCTTTAGCTCTTATCAGTGGAAACTTTGACATTCTTACCATCATTGCCCCCAGTGTGCTTGCTGGATGCAATGGGCGGGCGACTACATTGAACTATTTTCTTGTGGCCCCCAGCCATCCCTTTGTCCTGGACGGAGGCCTTCACACCCTCCACCATGGCCGATGGTGGAGGCCATGTGCCCCCTCTACCTGGAGTCTTGTAAACTCCACGCTGTTTTTGTGGGTAGGGGAGCTGGTATATGTTTTGGTTGGTGCTTCGGCTCTGCTGTAGGCATGGGGAGGGGGGGGGTTCGTTTGAATCCTTTAAGCTTTTCGTGGCATTTTAAGTTCCAGGCGTGGTGTGTTTTGCAGCAATATGGGTACTTGGCTTGGACAGGTGGTTTGCCTTGTGTTTATTAAAGTATATTTTTGTATCGTGGGGCTGGCTGCAGACTCTACACCTCACTGGGTACTGGCAGCCGTTCTTGTGATGTCCAAATCTCTAACATCTGAAGCATCTGAGGGGCTCTGGGGTGTAAGGCCTGTTTTGGAACACGCCCCAAATGCAAAGTTCAAGTTTCTCTGGGATCCGTCCACATACTGTGAGAAGGACTTTGTCAGGTTTCCAGCTTCCTGGCTTTTTACCTGGCATCTTTCTGCTGACATCACATAATTTAGCTTTTCAAGATGAGCTAGGGCCATGTGAAAGGATAGTGGAAGACAATGATTTTCTTTATTTTGTCCTCTGGCTTGAGTTCGTCGCATTTTCTGTAATGTTAAACAATCGTTACAGCTGTCTCGCCTTTGGGCCTCAGAATATATTATATATTCGCCTCCGAGGTTTGGCTTTGCTCTGATCTGGAGCTGGGGGTACTCTTTTTCAAGGTCCACTACAATGGCGTACGAGGACTTACCTTCAGCATGCTGCACCTTGAATACTGGCAGGGCAGATTTATTTTGGGTCGATGAGGTGCTCATCGGTAGAGGTCTATGTTCTCGATAGGTCATAATGGAGTGGTTCTCCCTGTTGGCTTTGGTCACAGGATGCCAATCGTTATCACTGTCGGAACTTGAACTGAAGAGAGTTTTCTTTTGTGATTGAGAGCACCAACGTTGGTTCCCACACAGTTCATCTGGTGGTCCATTCTATCGGCAAATGCTGACTGTGGAGTGATGTGTCTGTCGTGTGAAGGTGATGCTCAATGCATCTGCACTGAATCACTGTTGAAATTACTCTCCATGGATGATGATTCGTTGTTGTTGTTGTTTAAGATTCGCTACTCAGAACAATAAGTTCCAGTAGCACGGGCTATGGTGAGCCCGTAAGTGGAGGCTCTTTGGAGCCAATATCTGAATCAGTGGCTGATACTAGAGATGTGACGATGGATGGGGGTCTTCATGATGGTTTTCAGCCTGGAGGGCTAGCTATATCAGTTATGGAGCTGGTGTGATTAGTGTCGACCTCTAGGTTTTCCGTTTTTTCTTTGCCTGCGACTTTGGCTGAGCAGTGCTGTCGTTGGAGTTTGGTGACGTGGCCTCCATGAGGAAATCTTGAACCGTGTAGGTGTCATATTTGTACTCACCTAGTTGTACTCACCTAGTTGTGCTTGCGGGGGTTGAGCTCTGGCGCTTTGGTCCCGCCTCTCAACCGTCAATCAACAGGTGTACAGTTTCCTGAGCCTAATGGGCTCTATCATATCTACACTTGAAACTGTGTATGGAGTCAGCCTCCACCACATCGCTTCCTAATGCATTCCATTTGTCAACCACTCTGACACTAAAAAAGTTCTTTCTAATATCTCTGTGGCTGTGATGCGGCGGTGGAGCCCCTACCATGATTTCCTCGTCTGAGGAGTCCGTAACCTCCGTAGTGGGTGTTTTTGTCTTTCGCCTCGCAGCCTTAGGTAGGTTTAGGTGTCGTTGATTGGTGGTTGTAGCTATTTCAGGAGCGCTGGTGGTGCTGCTATCGTTTGGAGACAGCACGTCTGCTAGCGCGGCTGCTGAGATAGTGATGGTAGGAGTGTTGGGAGCTGGAGAAGGAATTACCTCTGTTTGTGTCGCCCGGGTCATGGGCGGTTCTGGAGTCGGTGTTGAAGTTGACCGTACGGTCGTCCTGGTGGTAGTCTCCGGAGTGGTAGAGGAGGCAGTGAGATTTACGCTAGTGGCTATGATGGGGGCCAGGCCATTGTCTATGTATAATGCGTTCAGTTCACTAACAAAGCGCTGGTTGTCTGGTCCTGCAAGCCTTTCCGCTAGTTTAAGAAGACCAGGGATAATGCCTGCACGTGATGCAGGGGGCTGTGAAGGAGCCTGTGGGGCCTGGGTCCCCAATGAGAAGGCTGTGTCGCCTGCTGGGAGGAGCCACATGTTGGTAAGACCAGAAAGTCTTCTGGTCGATTAGTGAGAACTAAGGTGGTGGGTTGAACGCTTGGGGCTCTGGTCGAGGAGGTAGAAGGGTTGTTTCTCTTGGCTTCAACCTGGGCCTTAATGCTTTCCTGTCTGCGGGGGCAGCGGTAGGAAATTGCGGGGTGATTGCCATCACAGAGCAAGCAGCGATGGACTGTTGCCTTGCATATGGAGTAGTGATGGCCCAGTGCGCACAGGCTGCACCTCTGGACAGGGTGCTGACACTTGTTGGTCGGGTGGGAGAGCTCGTAGCACTTAAAGCACTGCTGGATCTCATGATATCGTTCCTTTTTTATTTGGTGGGGTGGTATTTTTAGGCCGAAGCAGTAGAATCCTTGTGTGGCAGTCTGGGTGGCCGCAGCTATGGTGGTGAACGTAATCTTCATTGATGTTTTGTCGGTGTTGCAGAACTCTAGGTTGACTACCGACAGGTTTGGATTTTCGTCCTCGGTATTGTCCATGATATGATGTTGAGGTCGGTCAGCGATCCACCGGCTGGTCCTACTGGTAAAAACAGTTCTTCCGACCAGGAACTGACGTGGGAAGTGAGGATGTAGGTGGTGCTCTTTGCGAAGAATGGCATCGTTAGTGAGGAGTTTTTTAGCTCCTCTTCACGTGAAAAGAAGAGCACGATATCTTCACCTTCCTGACTAATGTCAGCGGGTTCGAGACCAGTAACGTCCTTCAGGACCTTTAAAGTATTGCTTCTCCCAATAGCATGACCGTCAAGTGGAGTCTCTCTGACCTTAAGACGTTTGGGTCGCAATGTGACCACACTGCTCCTTGTGATGTGTTGGCGGGAGATGTCTCTCCCTTCCTGTGTGGATGATGATTCGCAATTGACTGGTTATATTACCAGACCACACCTCACCCAACCATCCTCTAGCAGGTTTGGGAAGAGGTATTAACTGCACACTTGGGAAGAGGTAATAATTGTAATTAGTGAACTAAATAGAATTAACAGACCCATCTCATTATGTGCACATAGCTAGTAAGAGTATGAAGCAAGTATATTACTGACAAAATGACATAATATACTTGCTACATAACTCCCCCTCCCAGGACTCCCAGGGGATGAGAGAAAAGATACTTGATCAAAGAATCTGGCTGGTCAATGTATTGTACGTCCAGCTCGCATAGTATAATCATCGAAGTTAACTTCTTCCTCTTCCTGATGTCATCTAACTGGGGTTGTGAGGTGGGAGGTCGCACAGGATCGTCCGTTGTCGTAGGATCAGGTGGTGGTCGTGCTGGTAACTGGAGTTGTGGGGTTGGAGGTCGCGCAAAATCGTCGTTTGCCGTAAGTTCAGGTGGTGATGCTGCTGGTAACTGCGGTAAAAAATGTACGACGTCGTCAGTGGATGTGATTCTGGAGGAATGTCTGGGGCAGCATATAATGTGCTGGTTTTAAGAGATCGATGGAGATGTTTTCCTGCTTGCTTCGGCGTTCGATTGTGAAGAACTTCTCTATTCGAGAAACCACTTTCTCGAATACCGAATACCGAACACTTTCTCGAATGGTCCCTCGTAAGGTGACTGTTTAGGGCGACTGACAGCATCGATTCTTACAAACACATGTTCACCTGTGTGAAGATCATGGGGCACACTTGTAGCACGTGTTGTTGGTTGGCATGTGGTGTTGGCCGAATGCCTGTAATGGCAACAGAGTTGCAAGAATTGCAACTCTGTTGCAATTCTTGTTACTAATTGCATTATTAATCAACTAATCATGATTCTTCTAGATTCTAGAACATTCGGGAAGAGAGCTACATGTGTAAACTTTGTATATCTGTAGTCTGTTACTTTGTGTTGTCTCTCAGTATGGGATGTCCAACCACTTGGGCTAGACGGCAGAGCGACGGTCTCACTTCATGCAGGTCGGTGTTCAATACCCCGACCGTCCATAAGTGGTTGGGAACCATTCCTTCCCCCTCGACCCAACCTAAATCTTTATCCTGACTCCTTCCAAGTGCTATATAGTCGCAATGGCTTGCCACTTCTCCTGATAGTTCCATTCCCTTCTCAGTACGAGAGATAGCTGTCATCTGGTAAACCCGTGAACTTAGAGTCGTCACTAAAGATCGTCATTTATATAAGAAAAATAGGAGAATTTTTGAAGAGCAGAATTTTCGTGTCTATGCTCTTGGGTTATGGGACATCAGGTACCAGTCTAGTATTGAATAATAAACGAAAAAGGTCATGAGAACAGATCTGAACATTAGATGTATGCAATGGGACACAAACTACCCTGGCCTTTATAGCCACGTAGTGCTATATATAGTGCTTCATAACTCTAAAAAACAGTGAATAAGCGGGCAAAGAGATCAACAAAGCATGAGTGTAGAATGTTGTCATTTTAATTTAAATCGTGCCTCAATAGTTATAACAAAAGCTGTTAAACACAACTAAATCTTCACACGTGCCTCTGGTCTGTTTGCTTCTCAGATGTGAGGGTGGAGAAGTTGAAAGTGACGGCATCTTACCAGTACAAGTACTTCGTCCTGGATGCCTGGCTTCGTCTCCACCACTGGTACCTGTTCTGCATCACCCACGACAGTCACTCCAAGTCCATCACCTCCTTTTTAGATGGGCGAGCCATTGGCAACAGCTCCCTGGAAGCGACTGTTCCCGCACAAGCAAACAGTCTCACTGTTGGGTTCGTCGACCACGCTAGGCATCCTGGAATATCTTTCATCGGCAATGTGACCCATTTAAACATCTGGGGCCACATTTTAACTTCTGAGGAGCTGTCGAAGTTGGCAAAGTGTGTGACGGTTGTGGAAGGGAATATCGTCAGCTGGGGAGGTGAGTGGGAGGTCAAGAATGTTGTGGAATACACCGATGAGCTGGAGAATCTGTGTTACCGCACTCCGCCTTTAGGGTTCCAGATTTTTAAACCAATGGCCTACCGTGAGGCCTCTTACCTGTGTGAAGCCCTCGGTGGTGTACTAAACACCCCAGCCACCGTAGAGGAGGTGGCAACAACATATATGATGGTGCAAGGGTATCGTTCAGATTGTACCGTGTTGTGGGCTGGTGTCACAGATGAAGACAAGGAAGGACAATGGACCCACCACCACAACAAGAGCCTTGCTAATGTCGTGCCATGGGCCTTTGACGAGCCAAATGGCTTAAGCTACGAGAATTGCGGTGGTATGGACGCCAGTGGAGTGATAGACGAGGCTTGCACGGCTAAGAGATGTCCAGTGTGCAGTGTGGAGGCCAAGGTTAGCTTCACACTGCTGGGATCTTGCGAGGAGTTCGTCCACAATATGAACTACCTGATGACCCACGACGGTGATATACGTTTTGTCGGCTACGGTGACTACTTAATTTTTCACAACGGAAGTCGATGGCTCTGGGTAAACCACATCGCCAACTTGTCCATAGCGGAGATGGTGCCAGCGCGCTACGATTATCCAGTTGGACGTCAGTCGTGGCTCTTGCACAAGCCAGTATGCCATCACGAGAGAGGCATGGTGGTTACCCTCCTACTGACGGTGTGTCTGGATGGTTTCTTCACCTGCGACGACGGTACCTGCGTTGCCCTCCACCGCCGCTGTAACTTGCGCTATGACTGTCCTGACTACAGCGACGAGGCAGAGTGCCAGCTGGTGCGACTTCCTCTTGACTACAAGGTTTGTAGCTGTGTTTTCTTTATTCTTACCTATTGTTCAAATAAAGGGACCTAATCTATGGAACTCATTCCCCAACGAATTTACAAGCTGTCCAATCTATGCTTTATTCAATAGTAACAAAAAAGTACCTAATTTCATCCTCATAGTTTTCTACCTAGTGCTTCACACTCGCAATGTATCGTGCGCTACCCCAAAATATGTGCCTAAGCCATACAACTTTATCATTGTAATCACTGTCATCATCTTATATCATGGTTGTTATGTTGAACGCAAATTTTACTACAATGTACCTAGAAATAATCCTCAAATTATGCTACAATATACCTGTCGATAATCCTCAAATTTTACTAAAATGTAGATACTAATTTACTAATTTTCTTCAAATTTTCTTACAATGTACCTGTTAACTTTTTTAAATTTGGCTACAAATTACCTATTTAAAATTATCTGTTAGATTAAGGACCGGCCCGAAACGCTTTGCGTGTTAGTGACCTTAGAAGAATATAAAAACATCATTGCTATATGTACTCTCATAAACCCAATGTACCTTCTTGTACTACATATATATATATATATATATATATATATATATATATATATATATATATATATATATATATATATATATATATATATTTTTTTTTTTTTTTTTTTTTTTTTTTTTTTTTTTTTTTTTTTTTTTTTTTTAAAGTTGTGAGGGTACCACCTCTGGTGCCAATGTGGGGACCCATAGCCTCGGAGAAGAAAATAAAACGTATTCAGAGGAGACCTTGTGGTTTCTCACTGAACACTAATATTTTCTTCTCCTACCACCCCCATTCTTTTGTATGTACACATATATATTTGCTTTATTTGAACTGTGTTACAAAAAGGAGTTACATATAGGTTACAAAGATGGTTATCATAGGTTGTCGAGTTCCTCCAGCTCCTCAGATGGCGGGCAGGAACCCTGGATGCAGTGCGCATTTCCCCTCTGTATCGCCACGCTGAGGCGCTGGAAAAGAAAGCTGGCAGCTCTAGGGTCCCTTGTTGTTTCAATGAGCCTAGAACCCAGTTCCTTCAAAAAACTGGTAGCACTTTTACCCCAGGCGCCGAGTGTCTCAGAAGCAATGGGGACAAAATTGTAGTGGTGATCAAGTTCTCTATACTTACGGGATTTGGCTGCTTCCCTGTGGTGGCAGCGCCACCTGGTTGTGCAACACTGAGGTCAATGTAGGTGTTAGCCAGGGTTGATACGCACGTGTAGTCCCATACCAACTGCTTGCCATTCTTCCAGGGGTTCACTGTGATACCATCCGGGCGACCAATAAGAGCATCAGAGTTACGGGGCGTTAGGTAACGAGGCTCTCTCTCGGCTGGGCATCCAGCTGTGGTGAGGCTCCTCTTGATGATGTCGTTAACTTCACTGTGCCTCGAGTGCCATCCTCCCGTGCTTTGGCAGAGTAGGCCATGGTGGCCGTACCTGTCAGCCACCACCTCGCCGCAAATACACTATATCTGGTGTGGATTGGGGCAGCAAGGCGGAGGGCCACAGCAATTCGGAGGGCGTGTGGTGTGAGACGCGTGCCAGTTGCCGACATTGGGGTTGCTAACAGGAAATCCCCTGCATGAGGGGCTGCTACTGCTGTGAGGCGAGCAATGTCGTGCTGTGTTGATGCAGCACCAGGCACTCTGCAGCAACTTTGTCTACAATGGGGCCATCCCAGCTGGATTGCCTGTGGGCTTTTGGGCTTTTTATATATATATTATATATATATATATATATTATATATATATATATATTATATATATATATATATATATATATATTATATATATATATATGTAGTACAAGAAGGTACATTGGGTTTATGAGAGTACTATTGTACTATAAATATGACCGAAAAATTAAGATAATAGTTCTAACACGAATTTTTTCTATAGTTCTTATGTTTCTTTTCACTGTCGGTGGTAATTGAAAAATCAGTTCTCCAAAATTCATTATTATTTCTAGTCTGACGCGATGCTAGAACGTGTTTCGTAATAACTTATTACATTTTCAAAGACTTTAGGTTACACACACACAACTAACACTAAACAGAGTTTAAACAGCATTTCATTTTATACCTGCATTTCGGTGAGGTGATATGTTACAATAGTTTTAGATGAGGTGAAAACAAACTTCAAGACAAGCCAGAACATGAAATAACAAAGTATAAGCTAAAGGGAAGAATGGAAGTAACTGCAGAAGGGCCTATTGGCCATATTTCTTGATGCTTCTATATTGGAACGGAGTCTTGAAGTGGGTAGAATATAATTGTGCATTTATTGGCTGTTGATTGCTGTGTAAAAATGTCGTCAACATACCTGCAGTATATGGCCGGTTTCAAGTTCAAGTCGACTAAGACTTTTTTCTCGATAGTACCCATGTAGAAGTTCGCAAACAGGACACCTAGGGGAGAACCCATGGCGACCCCATCTACTTGCTTATACATGTGCCCATCCGGGCTCAAGCTTAGTACAAGCTTGTACTAAGGAGGCACCCTTCTTGAGCCCAGATGGGCACATGTATAAGCAAGTAGATGGGGTCGCCATGGGTTCTCCCCTAGGTGTCCTGTTTGCGAACTTCTACATGGGTACTATCGAGAAAAAAGTCTTAGTCGACTTGAACTTGAAACCGGCCATATACTGCAGGTATGTTGACGACATTTTACACAGGTACCTGATGTCAGACATCTGCAGGAGCTGAAAGAGGCGTTTGAGCAGAATTCTGTGTTGCGTTTCACTTACGAGATGGAGAATGATGGGAAGCTACCCTTTCTAGATGTAACAGTCATGGAAAGGAGCGGAGGTTTCCACACTGCAGTCTCCACTAAGGAAACAAACATAGGAATGTGCCTAAATGCCAACAGTGACTGCCCAGACAGGTACAAAGGAGTGTTGTTAACGCTTATGTCGACCATGCTCTCAGCCACAGCTCAGATTAGAAGCAAGTCGACGAAGAACTCTGTAGGGTAAGGCAGGTCCTAGTCAACAACGGCTTCTCCAATGGTTTCATTGAAGACATCATAAGAAGGAAAGTGAAACCCCATGCAACCTCTGAAGAGACAACTAATACAACACCTATACCCCTATTAGACTATTTTACAGGAACTTCTTCTCACAGCTCATAAAACGGAGGAAAGGGTCCTGAAAGATATTGTTAATAGAAACGTTATCCCTACAGACAAAAATCAGAAGATACAATTGACGATTTACTATAAAACCAAGAAAATTGCCAACCTACTCATGAGAAACTCTCCAGACACAAAGCAGAACGCTTTGAAAGAGACCAATGTCGTCTATGCCTTCAAATGCCTACTTGGGGACTGTAAGCCCCAAAGAACTCAGTATATAGGCAAGACAACAACATCTCTTTCCAGGCGATTAACGATGCATAAGCAACAGGGCTCTATCAAGGAACATATAATCTCTTCCCACAACCAAACCATCACCAGAGAAATCTTAACAAACAACACAGAAATCATTGATAGATACAGCGACAGCAGGCGGCTTGACATCTGCGAGGCACTACACATCAAGAAGTCAACACCAGCAATCAACAGCCAATTAACGCACAACTATATTCTACCCACTTCAAGACTCCGCTCTGTGACGGTAACGTGTTGGAAATGGTGGTCGGCAGTCTTCCAAATAGCAGATGTCAATGCTGGGCCACATACATGTAAGTTATAAAAAAAGGAAAAAAAAAAGAGTGACTGCTTGTCTGATAATCTGTGGTAAGGTAAGGTAAGATACACGAAAACACAAATATAAAAAAAATGCACTTTACTTAATCTAGAAAACAAAATAAAATAAAAACAATTCCTTGGCATTTAAAATAATGTAAAAGTAAAACACGTAAAAAATATATATAACAAACTGAAAAGGGGGGAACTGGTTACGTTAACAGGAATACAAAGATAAATGATGCTGGGAATATATGCGCAAGCTATCAACCTCTATTTGATCACACAAGGTGGGTCAAGTAGGTGTTCACAGCAAGAGCACTAGATATATTCTGACTGGAGAACTGCTGGCGGTCCTGACATTGGCTTGCGAGGAATGTGATTGGCGTGGAGCTAGAGTGGTGTGTTGTTAAACGGCCAATGAGAATGCAGGACGGCTGCAAGTCGGTAGTTTGGCTGGGAATAGCAGTTGGCGGGTCGACCAGGTGTGCAGGAGTGGGGGGAGGAGGGAGTTGCAGGTGCGTGTGGCTGTCTTGATATATATGTTTAAGCCACTGAATAACGTATCTTGAATATTGTGTTGAACGTGATTCTAGCAGAAGGAGCAGGCTAAATCTCTGGGAAGAGATTATCGTCGCAACTCTCCCCCGAAGCCTGCAGTTCTGGTGGAGTCACGTTCACGGGAGGTAGAGTGGGAGGTGGAGCTGCCTCTACCTCATGCACTCTGGAGAGGGCATGAGCGATGATGTTATCAGGCCCCTTAATATAACAGATCTTCAGATTGAAGCCTTGAAGGTATAAAGCCCATCGCAGCAGACGTTGGTTATTGAATTCGGCTAGATGTAGGAATCTTAGAGGGTTGTGGTCCGAATAGATGGTAGTGGACCTAGCACCGTGCAGATATGGTGCAAAGTGTTGTAAGCTCAGGACGATGGAGAGGAGTTCCTTCTCTATAGTGCTATAGTTTTCTGATGAGGCTTCAACTTGCAACTGTAGTAGCTGACAGGTAGAACCTCCTTGCCTCGCTGCTGCATTAAGACACTTCCGATGCCGGTACCACTGGCGTCGACATGGAGGATGAAAGGCTTCTTGATATCTGGTGAGGCGAGAATAGGATTAGAACAGAGGAGGAATTTGAGTTGTTCGAAGGCAACGGTTTGCTCCCTGGTCCAATTATACCGTTGCTTGGGACTGGTAAGGTCATTAAGGGTGTTGCAACAGTGCTAAAGTTCTTCACAAACCTACGGTAATAGGAAGCAAGACCAAGGAAGCGCAGGAGCTGCTTCCTGGTAGTAGGCAGTGGATACTGTTGGATGCTTGAATGTGGATATTTAACGGAGCTAGGCTGCCACTCCTATAACATGACCAGGTACCGCACTTTACCTTTCGCGAAGGTGGACTTGCCCAGATTGATGGTGAGGCCGGCTTTCAGGAGCTTGTAGAACAATCGTTGTAGCTGGAGCAGGTGTTCGCTCCAGGTGTTGGATGCTACAACGATATCATCCAAATAGGCGTAGGTGTTGTCCAAGCCTGGATGACGCGGTTGACAGCTCTCTGAAAGGTGGCCGGGGCATTGCAGAGTCCAAAGGGAAGGCGGTTGTACCTGAGAAGCCCGAAAGGGGTTATAAAGGCAGACAGTTCTTTAGCTCGCTCCGTTAAACAAACCTGATAATAGCCCTTGAGTAAGTCTACCTGAGACAGGTAGCGGGCATTACCAATGGCATCAAGGATATCGTTGATCCGGGGTAATGGGTAGGCGTCCTTAATGGTGACGCTGTTTAATTTCCTAAATCCGTGCACAGACGGATCTTACCTTGAGGTTTGGGAACCAAGATGCATGGTGAGGCCCAGGGGGACTCACAGGGGGTAGCCAGTCCATGGTCCAAGAGGTACTGTACCTCAGCACGCATGACTTCCGTTTTGCTAGGGCTGATTCGGTAGAACGGTGGCGAATCGGCTGGGTGTCAGGTAGCAGTGGATGTCGTGCCGAGTCACAGTACACTCTTGGGGATCATCTCGAAACAACTCCTGATGTTCTCTGATGAGTTTGATGAGTGAAGCACTATTATCGTCCTGAAAATGATTGTGAAGGTCAGTAAGGATTTCCGAATTAGAAAGCGCTGTCTCAGTGTCAGCGTTTTCGGAAGGAGAAGCAGGGAAGTCTCACTGTGGCTGTATAGACCTGTAAATGAGGTAAAGTG
>WNGS01148510.1:0-12227 GCA_020271785.1 Procambarus virginalis | reverse complement strand
AATCTGGCAATAATTATTCAATAGAAAATTCTAGGTGAATTATATAGAATCAATAATCAAGTTGAATAAATTTGTACGAAAAAATGTGTCTTAGCTGTAAGACGATTTCTAACGCCAGTTCATCATTCGTCCTCGTGGTCACGGAAACCCAATAGAGAAAGAAACTCGAGGTAAATAACACGACTGATGAGAATCTTGCTGGCACCTCGTATACACGCTGTAATACAAGAAATGTAAAGTAGCGATGGACTAGGCTACAAATTATATTCAGATATTCATGAAACTGAATGATTTCACGAAAATCTACTCACTTTGTGTTTTTGGTAATCTCTCCTCCTAACGGCAAACTACTCACAAATGTACTACCTACTTTGATGCATCAAAAACAGGGAATACTTAGGTGAGCATATCAAATACTGCGGTCTGCCGAAATTCGCGTCTGCCAGTCCCAATGTTCACTGCTGTGCACACTTAATTAATTACGAGTCCTGGCTTCAATTGTTGACGCGTTATTAACTGATGAGGCACTAGAGAACACATGGATAAGTAATTGTCACTTGTTAACTGGGAATCAACGTAATTCTTGTCGATAAGAATTCCAAGACGCCACCATGTGTCTCGTCAACGCTGCCTCGTGACCAAGTCTTTCCGGGTAATGGCGTCGCCGCCTCCTCCCTCCCCACACTCGCATTCACCACGGAATTATTAAACACGAATTATTCTTTTCCGCGCAATTATGGATGAAATGCGATAATATGAACTGGGTTGCAAGTATAGGGATTTAATAATTATAATATTCTCGATAAATGATCTCTAGCGAGAAATGGAGATATTTATACTTCTCCAGAGCATTCGATCGTAACAGAATAAAAACTGTTACTCAATAATTTCAATTAATAACTCTCGATTTTACATGATCAGGAGTCATATTATCAGCAATAGGCTCAGATTAAATTATATTAACATTATGTTAGTGGTATATATATATACTATATATATAGTGTGACGGTAACGAGTTGGAAATGGTGGTCGGCAGTCTTCCAACTAGCAGGTGTCAGTGCTGGGCCACATATAATATATAAAAAAAAGAAAAGGAAAAAAAAGAGAAAAAAAAAGAATGACTGCGTGATTTGGTAATCTGTGGTAAGGTTGGAAAGACTAAAAGCAATAATAAAAAATATGGATTTTAATAACAATAAAAACACAAATTGAAATAAATGCAAAATCTTGGCTTACTGGCAAAAATAATAAACAATATAAACATGAAAATAGATTACGTTAATGGGGAGGAGAATTGATATACAAAAGTAAGTAAAATATGAATGCTGGAATATATGCACTAACTATGAACCTCTATTTGACCACACAGAGTGAGTCACTTAGGAGTTCACAGCTTGCGAGCACACAATATTCTGGCTGGCAGAAACGCAAGGGACTCCAACAATAACTGGTGAGGTCTTGTGATTGGCGGGGAGCCGGAGTGGAGTGTTGGTTGGCGGCCAATGAGGAAGCTGGATGGTCGCAAGTCGCTCGTTAGGCCGTTGAAGGGTTCGGCGCGTCGACCAGGTGCAGCAGTGGGGGGGAAGGAGGGAGTTGCTGGTACGTGTGGCTAACATATGTACGTTTAGCCACTACAAAACGTATCTTGTATATTGATGAGGACAGGCGTGATTCGCAGAAATAGCAGGCTAAATCTCTGATAAGAGATTATCGTCACAACTCTCCCCCGAAGCCTGCCGTTTCGGGTGAATCACGTCCACTGGAGGTAGAGTGGGAGGTGGAGCTGCCTCTACCTCATGCACTCTGGAGAGGGCATCAGCGATGATGTTATCAGGCCCCTTGATGTAGCAGATCTTTAAGTTGAAGCCTTGAAGATATAAAGCCCATCGCAGCAGACGTTGGTTATTAAATTGGGCTTGATGTAAAAATCTCAGAGGGTTGTGGTCCGAATAGATGGTAGTGGACCTAGCACCGTGCAGATATGGTGCAAAGTGTTGTAAGCTCAGGACGATGGACAGGAGTTCCTTCTCTATAGTACTGTAGTTCTTCTGATGAGGCTTCAACTTGCAACTGTAGTAGCTGACAGGTAGAACCTCCTCGCCTCGCTGCTGCATTAAGACACTTCCGATGCCGGTACCACTGGCGTCGACATGGAGGATGAAAGGCTTCTTGATATCTGGTGAGGCGAGAATGGGATTAGAACAGAGGAGGAATTTGAGTTGTTCGAATGCAACGGTTTGCTCTCTGGTCCAATTATACCGTTGCTTGGGACTGGTTAAGGTGATTAATGGGGTTGCAACAGTGCTAAAATTCTTCACAAACCTACGGTAATAGGAAGCAAGACCAAGGAAGCGCAGGAGCTGCTTCCTGGTAGTAGGCTGTGGATACTGTTGGATTGCTTGAATGTGAATGTTTAACGGAGCCAGGTTGCCACTCCCTATAACATGACCCAGGTACCGCACTTTACCTTTCGCGAAGGTGGACTTGCCCAAATTGATGGTGAGGCCGGCTTTCAGGAGCTTGTAGAACAATCGTTGTAGCTGGAGCAGGTGTTCGCTCCAGGTGTTGGATGCTACCACAATGTCGTCCAAATAGGCATAGGTGTTTTCCAAGCCCTGGATGACGCGGTTGACAGCTCTCTGAAAGGTGGCTGGGGCATTGCAGAGTCCAAAGGGAAGGCGATTGTACCTGTAGAGACCAAAGGGGGTTATAAAGGCGGACAGTACCTTAGCTCGCTCCGTTAAACTCACCTGGTAGTAGCCCTTTAGTAGGTCTACCTGAGACAGGTAGCGGGCATTACCAATGGCATCCAAAATGTCGTCTACCTGGGTATTGGGTAGGCGTCCTTCACTGTGACCTGGTTCAACTTCCTATAATCCGTACACAGACGGATTTTGCCGTGAGGTTTGGGTACCAGGATGCATGGTGAGGCCCAGGGGGACTCACAGGGGGTAGCCAGTCCATGGTCCAAGAGATACTGTACCTCAGCCCGCATGACTTCCGTTTTGCTCGGGCTGATTCGGTAGAATGGTTGGCGAATCGGCTGGGTGTCAGGTAGCAGTTGGATGTCGTGCCGAGTTACAGTACACTCTTGGGGGTCATCTCGAAACAACTCTTGATATTCTCTGACGAGTTTGATTAGTGGAGCACTATTATCGTCCTGAAAATGATGTTGAAGGTTAGTAAGGATTTCCGAGTTAGAGAGCGCTGTCTCAGTGTCAGTGCTCTCGGAAGGAGAAGCAGGGAAGGTCTCACTGTGGCTGTATGGACCTGTAAATGAGGTGAAATTGGTTAACACAGTGGGAGGAACCCCATGGTAGGGCTTGAGTAAATTAATGTGGCACAGCTGGGTCTTCCGCCGCCTATCGGGTGTCTCGAGAACGTAGTTGAAGTTGTTCCGGCACTCCTTAACACGGTAGGGTCCTGAGAACCTGTTCTGTAAAGGAGAACCTGGGATAGGGAAATAGGCAAGCACTAAGTCTCCTGGTGTAAACTTCCTTACTTTACAGTGCCGGTCGTAACGAGTCTTCATCCTCTCCTGGGCTCTCTGTAGGTTGTTGCTGGCAAAGGAATGGACCCTCTCTAGAATGTGTCGGAGATTTTGGAGATACTGGGGCACACTCTGATGCTCACTGAAGGTGTCATCACGTAGAGAATCCTTGAAAGCCTTGAGAGGTGTACGGCACTTACGTCCGTAGAGCATCTCATAAGGAGATACTCCTAGTGACTCGTTGGGAAGACTTCTGAAAATACACAAAATGAGATCAATTTGCCTATCCCAATCCTTTGAGGTCTCATTACAGAATTTTTTAAGAGTGCCTTGATGGTTTGATGACTACGCTCGAGAGAACCCTGTGAAGCAGGATGATAGGGGCTGGACAGTACCTGTTTGATGTTGAACTCCTCCAGAGTCCGTTTGAAGAGATCACTGGTGAAGTTGGTACCACAGTCGCTCTGAATCTCCCTCGGAAATCCATACTGGGTGAAGATTTTCAGTAGATTCTTCACCACTGTAGCAGCTGTAATATTTTTTACTGGAACTGCTATCGGAAATCTGGTGGTAGGACACAGGATGGTTAAGATATATGAGTTGCCTGCACTGGTCCGAGGCAAAGGACCAACGCAGTCGATAATGAGCTTGTGGAACGGTTCCTCAGGCACCTGGATGGGTATCAGTGGTGCTCTGGGAATGGAAACGTTCGGTTTCCCGGCTAACTGACACACGTGGCATAATTTGACATGAGATTTGACGTCGTTTACCATACCTGGCCAGTAGTAGTCTTGTCGAATTCCATGGTAAGTCTTGTTGAACCCATAGTGTGACAAAGCGCCGTGGGCCAGGTGTAGAATCGTGGGCCGCAGGCTGGTGGGAATCACTAGTTGTTCAACGTTTGCCCAATCGTCCTCGTCCTTCAGTTTACTGGGTCTATACCTGCGATAGAGTATTTCGTTCTCCATAAAGAACCCAGGAACACTGTCGGATTGGGTTTCAGCCTGAAAGAATAATGGTGTCAATGTAAGATCATCTCTCTGTAACTTACGGAACTCCACCGCGGTCAGGTTAGGGGGTAGTTTCGAAGGGTCCTGAGGGACAGCGGTAGCAGTAGAGTCGGCTGGCTGTGGACGTGCAGCTTGAGCACGGGTGGTCACCATAACAGGAGGAGAACCTTCATCACTCTCTTGAACCTTTACTGGGAAATGTTCAAAAATCGGGTTATCCACCACAGAGTTGCTTACCTTGGATATGTCCTTGACGATCAGGTTGTTTGGTTGTTGGTCTTCTGCCAAGTCTATCTGCCTATAGAGTGTCACACCTTCCCTGATATCCTCAAATAAGCAAGAGTAACGCCAGTCCATAAAGGAGGCAATCCGGCGGACATAAATAATTATAGACCAATATCAAATCTACCCATTCTATCAAAATATTTGAAAAAATTATTTACAAACAGCTCTATTCCTACCTCGTAAAATTCGACATACTCAGCCCCTGCCAGTTTGGCTTCCGGTCCCAAAAGAGCACCAATGATGCAATCATTAGTCTCCTTGACGTAATCTACTCAGCCCTTGACAAAAATGAGTTTCCAATTGGACTCTTCATTGACCTAAGAAAAGCCTTTGATACTGTTAATCACAACTACCTCTTACTTAAACTTCAGCATTATGGAATCCGTGGCCTTGCCCTTGACTACATCCGATCCTATCTTAGTAACAGACACCAATATGTAACCATCAATGATACAACTTCTTCCACTCTACCAATTTCCGTTGGAGTGCCTCAGGGCAGTATCTTAGGACCTCTTCTATTTCTTATATATATAAATGATCTGCCTAATGTCTCTAATATTCTCAAACCTATATTGTTTGCTGATGATACTACCCTTATCTATTCAGACCTCAACCCACATACACTAAATAATGTTGTGAATAATGAATTAAAAAAGTCCACTTCTGGATGTCAACTAACAAACTAACATTAAACATTGAAAAGACTTACTACATCTTATTTGGAAGCAAATCATCAAATGCAATTCAGCTACAGATAGACAATATTAACATCAGTAATAAAAATGATGGCAAGTTTCTTGGCCTATTCCTAGACAAGAGACTCAACTTCAGCACCCACATACAACACATAACTAAGAAAGTCTCTAAAACAGTTGGTATACTCTCCAAAATCAGATATTATGTTCCTAACTCCGCTCTCCTCTCACTATATTATGCACTAATCTACCCCTATCTTAATTATGGTATCTGTGCATGGGGGTCTACCACTGCAAACCACCTTAAGCCCATCATCACGCAGCAAAAATCTGCTATCAGAATAATAACTAACTCAGCTTTTAGACAACATTCAGCTCCCTTGTTTAAATCTCTAAACTTGCTAAATATTAACTCCCTCCACACATTCTCTTGTGTCAACTACATTTACAAAACCCTGTTTTTAAATGCAAACCATGCTCTGAAACTCTCCCTGGATGGATGTAATAGGACCCATTTTCACCACACCAGAAATAAATATCTCTTTGATATCCCCAGGGTCAAACTTAATCTGTGTAAACACTCTATGCAAATTAAGGGACCTAGTCTATGGAACTCACTCCCTAGTGAATTGAAAAACTGTAAAAGTTTTGCCTTATTAAAAACAAACCAAAAAGTACCTGATTTCATCTTCTTAGTTTCCTACACTGAGCTTTAAATTGCTCTTACTAGTGTTACCAATCTCCTAATTTTTATGTATTTAACCCTACCAAACTTATCATTGTGTCATTGCTGTTTCTTTTATGTGCTAGCCATATGCTGTTTTGTGCCACCAATTTTTGTCAACTACCATTCAAGCTGTCATTGCAATCAATCTTAGTGCCTATGTGCTTTAATCCACTGTACTACAATTTTCTCTATTTTTTTTTCTTGCCCAAGTATCTGTTAGCATTTTTTATAAATCTTGCAAGTATTTACCTACTTAAAATTTCTTAGATAAGGACCTGCCCGAAACGCTGCGCGTACTAGTGCTTTACAAGACGGTAATTACCATTTATGTATCCCACATTCCCAATGTACCTTCTTGTATATGCATAAATAAATAATAAAATAAATAAGATAATGAAATAATGGAGCGAGTTTATGGATTACTCGCTACAGGTCTGTAGTTGTTATAACATCTGTGAGATCACCACAATTGTGGACAGGGTTACTCTCGCTTTCTTTAGAATATCTGGAAGGTTTGGAGTTCAAGTGACTTGTTGAAGAGCAATGCAATAGCAGGGGCTAAAGATCTGGAGGCTTTTTTGTAAATTAAAGTTGGCATCTCATCAAGGGCACTAGACTTGGTTTTAAGGGAAAGGATTATATCATTGACGTCAGTGGAATTAGTAGGCTTTAGGTACAGAGACTGTGGATAGTTACCTGTAAGATAGTCCTTAACATCAGTACTGGAAGATGGAATATCATTTGCAAGGGATGACCCAATGGAAGAGAAGAACCTATTGAACTCAATAGCAGAATCAGAGGCTGAAAGCTGACCAACGTTATTGGATTAAGGACCAACGTTATTGGATTAAGGACCTGCCCGAAACGCTGTGCGTACTTGTGGCTTTACAAGATTGTATAAATACTATGCTATGTATTCTCTCTAACCCAATGTACCTTCTTGTATATAAATAAATAAATAAAAATAAATAAATAAATGTACTGAACGGGGTGAGAATAGCTTGAGCTACCTCATCCCTTGTGTGTATTTTACCTCAATAAACTTATTTCAATTTCAATTTCAATTTCAGCAGTAAATAAATACCCTGGAGTTCTGGAAATGTTGTGGGTGGTACCCCAGGTGTGGTCTGGCCCCAGGGCACCTTTGGCACCCGGGCACCCCGGGCACATGGTGTACCCGGGGCTCTAGGGGAACCCCTATATTTGTTTGTGGTGGGGGGTGGAACATAAGACTTATGGCGGACATTAACGAGCAGTTCGACTGATTTCGTACATTTCCGTTTCGTATCCGATAACTTTGGCCATTATTTTTCATTTACAAAGATGTATAATAATGATGATAATAATAATAATAATAACAATAATACTAATAATAATATATTTATTATTGTATAATTGCGTTGTACAGCCAGACTACACAGTATTATTGACAGGTTATTATGGTGGAGGTTGCATACACCATACTTCCTTCCCATACACCTTCCTGGTGTATGGGAAGGAAGAGTGTCAGCTGTGACAACACCCGCAGTTGCGGCTCGTCGCTTAGTCACCACTTCTGGTTATCTTGCACATTTTAGATGGTAAGGATGTTTTATTGTGCCCTTGGTAAGGCAGTGACGAATAAGTGTGGTGTATAGATCAGTGAGAGGGTAGGCAGAGGGTGAGCCAAGTCAGGTCAGGACGTGGTGACCTCTGACGGAAGCAGCACTTAAGAACAAATGAGCGGGGTCACCTGTTGGGACGGGTCCAAAGCCACTCAAAGCCACTCAAAGTTCCTAACAAGCTACCCAGAGCTACTCAAGCTTCCTAACAAGCTACCCAAAGCTACTCAAAGCTTCCTTACAAGCTACCCAAAGCTTCCTAATATTACATTAGTAATGATCAAATGTGACATTTATTAATTATAATGTTGGTGCTGAATGTATAACATGGAAAAACACATTTTTACTCTGAAAAAGTACCATTTCATGACGAAAATAAGCTGCTGGTAACGCCAAAGCAAGTCGACGGCAACTTATCCAAGACACATTGTTGCTTGGAGAGTGTTTGCGGGTCCGTCTAATTACCACAAGCTACCACAGGCTACACAGGCTTCAGAAAGCTTCCTGGCAATACGTTAGTAATGAATATATATGATATGTTAGGTTAGGCTGACGTAACCTAACCTATCCTAACCTAACCTATCCTAACCTAACCTAACCTAACCTAACCTAACTTAACCAAACAAAACCTAACCTAACCTAACCGAAGCTTGGATCGTCGACTTGATTTGGCGTCACCAGCTTTTTATTTTCGTCTAATTTCTTTATAAAAAAATAATTTTTCAGATTAAAATTATGTTTTTTCGTGTTGTACATTCAGCACCAACATTATAATGAGTAAATATATCATATTTATTCATTATTAATGTATTACCAGGAAGCTTTCTGAAGCCTGTGTAGCCTGTGGTAATTAGACGGACCGGTGTTTGCTGGCGTATCACCCTTCTGTACCTACCTAACCTAACCAACCTACCCAAACATAACCTAACAAAATCTAACCTATCCAATCCTAACAGTATGACCTGTAGACAACTATATATTTTGGATAAGTCGCTCCACAACATTGTCACTTGGATCATCGACTTCCTATGGCCTCTCATGCCACTTAGTTTCATCTAATTTCATTATAAACTTATTATTTCAGAGTAAATATATGTTTTTTCATGTTCTACTTTCAGCACCAATGTTATAGTGAGTAAATATATCATATTTCTTCATTATTTATGTAATATTAGGAAGCTTTGGGTAGCTTTGAGTATATTTGGGTAGCTGTGGGTAATTTGACGAACCGGTTGGGACGATTCCGTGAGCAACGGGACATTAGCATTAAAGTGCTGCCACTTATTAGTACCTCTGTTCTGGGTTATCTTGAGATGATGATGATTTGAGATTTGTTAGGGTGCAGTTGGAATGTTTGTATATAGGCCTCTTATATACCTGAATTTGTCTGAGGGCCCTTAACACACTAGTGACCTCGACAAGGACAAGAAAACGGTGTCTTGTCAATGGCCCTCCCTGCATTTGTCCTGATGACTTTTGTTGCTGGATTTTAAGGTTCAGCATAGTTTTGTCATGTAAGGCTTCGGCGGGTAGACGGTTCCTTGGGTTTATAACCCTGTGGGTGAAAAAGCATCTGTTTTCAGACCTACATTGTGGCTTGTTGAACTTGAAACTGTTGCTCCTTCTTTGTGTTACATCTGACCTTTTGAAGAAATTGTCTGGATCAACATCCTCCAAATTGTTCAGTATTTTTAAAATTTCAATGAAATATGCCATGTCATACCTGGTTTGCAGTGTTGTTAGCCCTGTGGCCCTCAACTGTTCCTAATACGTGAGTTGACTTGGCTCTGGAATGATTTTTGTTGCCCAGGGTTGCACTTCTGAACAGCTATATCCGTCCGACGATGAGGTCTCCATGCTTGGATACAATTGCACCAGAGATTTATATATAACTAGCAATACCCGGCCACGCGTTGCTGTGGCTCAGCAACATATGTGTGTTGTTGAGCCACAGCAACATTCCCTGTCCCCTAGTCCTCCCAACCATAACCCCTTCATCCGTCTCCTTGGCCTCCCAACCATTCCCCACTACACCGTCCCCTCGCTGGCGGAGCCGCTTCAGCTTGCCTTCGATATCGATGTTATGTCTGCGCCGTTTCGCAAGCTGTCTCGCGCTTTGTTTCACCTCCGGCCTCCTCATGCGCCGCCTGAGCCGTCCTAGTCTTTGGACAGAGTGCTCACTTACCTTTCGTCTCCTCATTTCGTTGTGGCCCCTTTGGTCCGGGATTGTTTCTCCAAGGCTCTTTTTCTTGTTGGCATTAGCCTCTGTGGGTCGGGTCGGGGAGCTTCATGCTCTCTTCCGGCGCAGGGGTTTCTGCTCTTTTGGTCTGGAGATTGTTTTCTTCGCTTGCAGCTGTCTCCTTCTTTTCTGGTGAAGAATGAGACTGCTGCGTTCCGGAGGGGTCCGTGGGTGGTTGATGCTTGGTTAGTATGGCCGGGGTGCATCATACTTTGTGTCCGGTTGCGGCGCTTCGCCGTTATTTGCACGCCACAGCTTCTGTGTCCGGGGACGCGCTTTGGGTTGGTCCGCTTTCCTTTCTTCCCTGTTCGCGGGTTCGGGTCTCCCAGGTCATCCGCAGGGTTATCAAATCCAGCCAGCCTGTGGTCTATCCCCATGCCCATGACGTCTGTAAGTTTGCGGCTCTTGCTGCCGTCTTTGGAAATATGTCTTGGTCTGATATTCGGGCGTGGGGTTTTTGGCGGTCGAACAAGGTCCTGTTGCTTGTTACCTCGTGAATGTCCCTGGACCCCCTCGTGCCTGTGTTGCTTTGGGTCGGCGGTTGCAGCAAGTTGTCTCGACTTCGAGTTGAGGAGTGAGCGACGACCGCCTCCCGGGTAAGTTCCTCTTTTTTTCAATCTGTGGGTAGTTAGCTCCGGGGAGCCGACGGGGATCCCCCCAGAAAACCAGCGTTGAAAGAAATGAAGTGCCATTTTCTGGGTGGGTCCCGGAGGCTCTCCGGCATCCCTCCCTCCCTCCGGTCGGCGTTTTTTTGTGTTTTTGACATCCAGCCTCAGAACTGAGGTGTGGGTAGCCGGCATGAAGGGTCTGGGGCTCCCCCTTCCCCATCCCGGGGAGGGGGAGCTGCGCAGACAGCGGCGCGGCGACGTATGACGTCACACTAGTTTGCTTGTTTTCTGTTGGGAGTTCTATCCACTAGTTCGGCTTTTGGTAGCAATTTTAACTAGAATAGGGGTTTGATTTGAGGCGCTTACCTTTCTGGGTTCCTGATCCGGTCGATGGCAGAAATGGAATGCTTCCAACCACATGGAGGTTTCTATAGGCCATTGCTCCCCTTGCCACTCTGAGGGGGCCCAGTTATGACCGTGGTCCCCGGTAGGCCTAAGAACTCCATACTCATGACTTATGCCAAAGTCTGACATTAGCATATCAGCCTTGGATAAGCTCCGGGGAGCCTCCGGGACTCGCCCAGAAAATGGCGTTTCATTACATTCAACGCTGGTTTTGTGCACCATAACTATTCAGTTAAGCTGGTATAGTACCCAAAGAGCATAGTGGCCACCCTTTCATAGCATGACAAGTCATGCACATGAAGCCACCTCCCTCACTAAAATGGCTTCTCCCACCACTCCTTTTGCTGTTATTACACTAAATATACACATTATATATAAGTATCAACATTTGTGTTCATCATAGCGAACTAAGCTGGTATGTTGAGTGCAGACAGTACCAGGTGGCCTCACAGATTCGGCACATGACGCTACAGCCCTCCCTCCCTCCCTCAACATTACTCCCACAATACAACTCACAGTGCAAATTATCACAATAATCCTGCTATTATCAGAATTCTGGTAATTTTTATCACAGTCAGGGGTCTTCTGTAATACTATCATTGCTAAATAATACCAATTACATATATTTTTTACATTTTTAGGCGATGTTGTGGTCACAAGCTGAACAGCAGTGCTGTGAGCTCATGCTGCGTGTGCCAGCCTTGGTTGCTCACTCAGTACTGAGGCTTTCACACCCAGGAATGTTGCCCACAATTTAAAAAAAAATGGCATCTGTTTACAAGAGCCCTGAGGAAGCTGATGGGGAACCCTGTGTATCCGCAGGCCGTTTAATTCTTGCGTGGTACTCCAAAGTCATATGAAGTGGTGCGCACTTTTGCGTCATTTACTCAACACGTCATACGAAGTTTTGCACAGTTTTAAGGGTTAATTTTGATAGTTGTGCTGTGGGTTTGTTATGCCCCACATGCAAATTCTTGCATTTGTCGGTATAAAAGCATTTCCCAATCTTCCCATTTGGAATTCATGTAGACTCTTTGCAAGACTTCAATAACATTTTTATTTTCCACTTTACATATATCTTTGTGTCATTTGCAAATATGATGACATGGTTTGTAATAGTCTCAGCTATGTCAACTGATGTACTATATGAGCTCGATTATCTGGATT
>WNGS01148507.1:0-11079 GCA_020271785.1 Procambarus virginalis | reverse complement strand
GAGTGCGTGTGCGTGCGTACATGCACGCGCTTGCGTGCGTGCGTGTGTCACGAGGTCCCGTAAGCGTTAACTTCTACTCAAATGAGCCACTTTGAGATTTTAAATATATATGCTATCCTGAACAAGAATTTGATAATATTTTACCTCACACTGTACACCTGATTAATTGGCCAGAGAGGGGGTACATACCAGTCTCCTTTCCGCTCACACAACTAGATGAGTAATGACGATGTATGGTTGACGATGGTGCTTCGATGTCGCCTTCCACTAGGTGATTCACTAAGTGCTAGTCATTGATGATGGTGGTTCTTTTCTATCTACACAAATCTCTAGGGTCAGTCACTGTATCGTTGTGTCATGGTTCACTAATTTACTGTACCACTGATCACAATCACCACCCAACAAGCACAATCACCACCACGGCGGGTCGACCCACCTGGCCGTCAATTCAGGTCGCTCTACGTGTCCTCCACACTGTATATGCACGGGTGATGCCACTAGCTCCACTTTGATTTCTTCGCACTATCGCTAGCGATATGACTATGCTATGTTGCACCTTGCTAGCCACACACTGCGAGAGGCCAAATACTATGATTTAGCCTCTATACTCCTTCAATGTCCCGAGAAATTAACGAATTTCTGCAGACCTCACTAATCGTGTGTCTCCCCTACCTGTCGGTGTGCCTACTGTGTACTCACCTATATGTGTCTGCAGGATCGAGCATTGACTCTTGGATCCCGCCTTTCGAGCATCAGTTGTTTACAGCAATGACTCCTGTCCCATTTCCCTATCATACCTGGTTTTAAAATTATGAATAGTATTTGCTTCCACAACCTGTTCCTTAAGTGCATTCCATTTTCCCACTACTCTCACGCTAAAAGAAAACTTCCTAACATCTCTGTGACTCATCTGAGTTTCCAACTTCCATCCATGTCCCCTCGTTCTGTTACTATTCCGTGTGAACATTTCGTCTATGTCCACTCTGTCAATCCCTCTGAGTATTTTATACGTTCCTATCATGTCCCCCCTCTCCCTTCTTCTTTCTAGTGTCGTAAGGCATAGTTCCCCCAGGCGCTCCTCATACCCCATCCCTCGTAGCTCTGGGACGAGTCTCGTTGCAAACCTCTGAACCTTTTCCAGTTTCATTATATGCTTCTTCAGATGGGGACTCCATGATGAGGCGGCATACTCTAAGACTGGCCTCACGTAGGCAGTGTAAAGAGCCCTAAATGCCTCCTTACTTAGGTTTCTGAATGATGTTCTAACTTTTGCCAGTGTAGAGTACGCTGCTGTCGTTATCCTATTTATATGTGCCTCAGGAGATAGATTAGGTGTTACGTCCACACCCAGGTCTCTTTCGCGCGTCGTCACAGGTAGGCTGTTCCCCTTCATTGTGTACTGTCCCTTTGGTCTCCTATCTCCTAGTCCCATTTCCATAACTTTACATTTGCTCGTGTTGAATTCCAGTAGCCATTTCTCTGACCATCTCTGCAACCTGTTCAGGTCCTCTTGGAGGATCCTGCAATCCTCATCTGTCACAACTCTTCTCATCAACTTTGCGTCATCCGCAAACATCGACATGTAGGACTCTACACCCGTAAACATGTCGTTAACATATACAAGAAATAGAATTGGTCCCAGCACCGATCCTTGTGGTACTCCACTTGTTACTGTTCGCCAGTCCGACTTCTCGCCCCTTACCGTAACTCTTTGGCTCCTTCCTGTTAGGTAGTTCCTTATCCATGCTAGGACCTTTCCCCCTACCCCCGCCTGCCTCTCGAGTTTGAATAGCAGTCTCATGTGCGGTACTGTATCAAAGGCTTTTTGGCAGTCCAGAAATATGCAGTCTGCCCAACCATCTCTGTCCTGTCTTATCCTCGTTATTTTATCATAGAATTCCAGAAGGTTTGTTAGGCACGATTTCCCTGTCCAGAACCCATGTTGATGCTTGTTCACAAACCTAATGTTCTCCAGGTGTGCAACCAGTCGTAGCCTAATTATTCTTTCCAGTATTTTACAGGGGATGCTTGTCAGTGATACAGGTCTATAGTTAAGTGCCTCCTCCCTATCGCCTTTCTTGAAGATCGGCACGACATTTGCCTTCTTCCAGCAACTGGGCAATTCTCCCGACATAAGTGACTCATTAAAGATCATTGCCAGAGGCACGCTGAGGGCCTGCGCTGCTTCTTTTAGTATCCACGGTGATACTTTGTCTGGTCCTACTGCTTTAGATGCATCTAGAGTTGTCAACTGTTTCATTACCTCCTCTACTGTCACCTCTATATCTGATAGTCTTTCATCTAGGGTAACCCCTTCCAACAATGGGAGCTGCTCGGGCTCGGTAGTGAACACTCCATGGAAACTGGCATTCAGTGCCTCACAGATTTCCTTGTCACTTTCAGTATATGTCCCCTCTGCCTTCCTTAGTCTTGTCACTTGGTCGTTCACCGACATTTTCTTCTTATATGACTGTGTAGTAGCTTAGGTTGTTTTTTCGCTTTGATTGCAATATCGTTCTCATAGTCCCTTCCGATGTCCGTCTGATGTTAATGTAATCGTTCCTAGCTCTGTTGCATCTGATCCTGTTGTCCTCTGTCCTTTGTCTTCTGTATTTCCTCCACTCCCGCCTGCTGGCCATTTTTGCTTCCTGACACTGTCTATTAAACCATGGGTTATTATATTCCTTCTTATTTTTCCCTTTACTGTTGGTATAAATCTCTCTTCGGCCTCTTGGCATTTCTGTATGACTAGGTCCATCATATCTTGGACTGTTTTTCCTCTAATTTCTTCCTCCCACTGCACTTCTCCCAGATAGTCCCTTATCCTCCTATAGTCCCCTTTCCTGTAGTCAACTCTCCTTTCCCAGATCTCTTGTCCCATGGTCACAAGTTTGAATTCCATCATGTAGTCAAAGACTAGGACACAATGGTCACTGGCCCTAGAGGTATTTCATGCTCCAAATTCTCGATATCTTCTACGTTCTGGGTGAAAATCAGGTCTAATAGGCTCGGTGCATCTCCTCCTCTTTCCCTTGTGTCTTCCTTCACATGCTGTGTTAGGAAATTCCTGTCTATAACATCTACTAATTTTTCTCCCCCCGTTTCGTCCCCTCCATGGGGATTCCTTGATTCCCAATTTATCTCTCCATGATTTAGGTCCCCCATGATCAGCAGCTTCGCTCTCATTCTGTGGGCTAGTGTTGCTGCCTTCTGCAGTTCATCTATGCATGCCTTGTTGTTGTCATCATACTCCTGTCTGGGTCTTCTACTGTTTGGTGGGAGATTGTAGATTACCAAGATCACAATCTTCCTCCCATCTACTGTCAGAGTCCATGTATGAAGCTTGTGCACTCATAGTAACACGATTTCCCAGATCTTCAAACTTCCATTTCCGCTTTATTAGGAGTGTCACTCCCCTCCCTGTCTCTGTGTCCTCTCTTTTCTTATCACCTGGTACCCTTCAGGAAATATTGCATCTGAGATCATGCCATTAATTTTAGTTTCCACAATTGCAACTATGTCAGGATTTGCCTCACTCACTCTTTCTTTTATCTCTTCTGCTTTATTAGATACCCCCATCAGCATTGGTGTACCAAACCTTGAGATTCTTCATGGAAACTCCTGTACCAGAGTTCTCCCTTCCTCTGGGGGTCTGGGGGGATCTGGGGGGTGTCTGGGGGTGACTGGGGGCAGGGGGGACCTGGGGAATCTGGGGGGTGTCTGGGGGCAGGGGGGACCTGGGGGATCCGGGGGGTGTCCGGGGGGATCCGGGGGGTGTCTGGGGGGGTCCGGGGGGTGTATGGGGGTGAAAAAGGTCGGGAGGGTGCTTGGGGGTTAATGGGGCTGGGCTTCTAGGAAGGTAGGTAGGAGGGTTTGGGGTAGGGCCTGGGTAGGTAGGTCTGGAGTAGGAAGGGCATACTGGGTCTGAAGATTAGGAGGGTGGATAGGCATAGAGGGGTTGGGAGATAGCGTAAGGTTGGGAGTCAGATAGAGGTTGAGAGGTCGGGAGGGGGAAGGATAGAAGGGGTGGGGGGGAACCTCCCACCCCCCTCGCAAGGTGGGGGGTCACATGGAAGGACCTATTACACATGGAAGCACACATACACACACATGTGTGGTGTGTGTATGTGGTGTGTGTGTGTGTGTGTGTGTGTGTGTGTGTACTCACCTATGTTACTCACCTATTTGTGCTTGCGGGGGTTGAGCTTTGGCTCTTTGGTCCCGCCTCTCAACTGTCAATCAACTGGTGTACAGATTTCCGAGCCTACTGGGCTCTATCATATCTACCCTTGAAACTGTGTATGGAGTCAGCCTCCACCACATCACTGCCTAATGCATTCCATCCGTTAAACTACTCTGACACTGAAAAAGTTCCTTCTAACGTCTCTGTGGCTCATGTGGGTACTCAGTTTCCACCTGTGTCCCCTTGTTCGCGCCCCCCAGTGTTGAATAGTTTTGTCCTTGTCCCTACCCGGTCGATTCCTCTGAGGATTTTGTAGGTTGTGATCATATCTCCCCTTTACTCTTCTGTCTTCCAGTGTCGTAAGGTGCATTTCCCGCAGCCTTTCCTCGTAACTCATGCCTCTTAGTTCTGGGACTAGTCTAGTGGCATACCTTTGGACTTTTTCCAGCTTCGTCTTGTGCTTGACAAGGTACGGGCTCCATGCTGGGCTGCATACTCCAGGATTGGTCTTACATTGTGGTGTACAAGATTCTGAATGATTCCTTACACAGGTTCCTGAACGCTGTTCTGATGTTAGCCAGCCTCGCATATGCCGCAGATGTTATCCTTTTTATGTGGGCTTCAGGAGACAGGTTTGGTGTGATATCAACTTCTCGATCTTTCTCTCTGTCCGTTTCATTAAGTACTTCATCTCCTATTCTGTATCCTGTGTCTGGCCTCCTGTTTCCACTGCCTAGTTTCATTACTTTGCATTTACTCGGGTTGAACTTCAACAGCCATTTGTTGGACCATTCACTCAGTCTGTCTAGGTCGTCTTGTAGCCTCCTACTATCGTCCTCGGTTTCAATCCTCCTCATAATTTTGTGCATCATCGGCAAACATTGAGAGAAACGATTCTATACCCTCTGGGAGATCATTTACATATATCAGAAACAGTATAGGTCCAAGGACTGACCCCTGCGGGACTCCACTCGTAACGTCTCGCCAATCTGAGACCTCACCCCTCACACTGACTCTTTGTCTCCTGTTGCTTAGGTACTCCTGTATCCAACGGAGTACCTTCCCTTTCACTCCAGCCTGCATCTCCAGCTTTTTCACTAGCCTCTTGTGTGGCACTGTATCAAAGGCTTTCTGACAATCCAAAAATATGCAGTCTGCCCACCCTTCTCTTTCTTGCCTTATTTTTGTTGCCTGGTCGTAGAATTCAAGTAACCCTGTGAGGCAGCACCTGCCTTCCCTGAATCCATGTTGGTGCTGTGTTACAAAGTTCTTTCGCTCCAGGTGCTCCACTAGCTTTCTTCGCACAATCTTCTCCATCAGCTTGCATGGTATGCAGGTTAGGGACACTGGCCTGTAATTCAGTGCCTCCTGTCTATCCCCTTTCTTGTATATCGGGACTACATTAGCTGCTTTCCAAATTTCTGGCAGTTCCCCTGTTGCCAGAGATTTGTTATACACTATGGAGAGTGGTAGGCACAGTTCTTCTGCTCCTTCCTTAAGTATCCAAGGGGAGATTCCATCTGGGCCTATAGCCTTTGTCACATCCAACTCTAGTAAACACTTTTTACTTCCCCGCTTGTAATCTCAAACTCTTCCAGTGGTTCCTGGTTAGCTATCTTAACTCTGGGATTTCTCCTTGCTCTAAGGTGAAGACCTCTTGGAATTTCTTATTCAGTTCCTCACATACTTCCTTGTCGTTTGTAGTGAATCCTTCTGCCCCTATCCTTAATTTCATAACCTGTTCCTTTACTGTTGTTTTTCTCCTGATGTGGCTATGCAGCAATTTAGGCTGAGTCTTTGCCTTGCTTGCGATGTCGTTTTCGTATTGTCTTTCTGCCTCTCTTCTCATCCTGACATATTCATTCCTGGCTTTCTGGTATCTTTCTCTGCTCTCCAGTGTCCTGTTATTCCTATAGTTTCTCCATGCCCTTTTACTTTGCTGCTTAGCTAGCCTACATCTCTGATTAAACCATGGGTTTCTCATCTTCATTTTACTGTTTCCTTTAGGACTGGGACAAACTTGTTTGCTGCTTCCTTGCACTTTTGCGTGATGTAGTCCATCATATCTTGGGCCGTCTTTTCCCTGAGCTCTGTTTCCCATGCTATGTCTGTTAGGAATTTTCTTATCTCCTCATAGTTTCCCTTTCGGTATGCTAACCTTTTGGTTTCAGTATCTCTCCTCGAGTTCAATAACCCTTCTTCAATCAGGTACTCAAACTCCAATACACTGTGGTCGCTCATCCCTACTGGGGCCTCAAACCGATTTCTCTTATGTCAGAGTCGTTCAGGTGAAGACCAGGTCGAGTCTCGCTGGTTCGTCATTCCTCTCATCCTTGTGGGTTCTCTGACATGCTGGGTTAAGAAGTTTCTAGTCACCACCTCCAATTGTTTGGCTCTCCACGTATCCTCGCCGCCATGCGGTTCCTTGTTCTCCCAATCAATCCTTCCGTGATTGAAGTCCCCCATGATGAGCAGGTGGGATCTATTTCTACAGGCAGCAGAGGCTGCCCTCTCAATTATATGTTAACTACCATGTTGTTGTTTTCATACTCTTGACTGGGTCTTCTGTCATTTGGTGGAGGGTTATATATTCTGTGTGTGTACTCACCTAATTGTACTCACCTAATTGTGCTTGCGGGGGTTGAGCTTTGGCTCTTTGGTCCCGCCTCTCAACTGTCAATCAACAGGTGTACAGATTCCTGAGCCTACTGGGCTCTATCATATCTACACTTGAAACTGTGTATGGAGTCAGCCTCCACCACATCACTGCCTAATGCATTCCATTTATTAACTACTCTGACACTGAAAAAATTCTTTCTAACGTCTCTGTGGCTCATCTGGGTACTAAGTTTCCACCTGTGTCCCCTTGTTCGTGTCCCACCCGTGGTGAAGAGTTTCTCTTTGTCCGCCCTGTCAATTCCCCTGAGAATTTTGTAGGTGGTTATCATGTCTCCCCTTACTCTTCTGTTTTCCAGGGATGTGAGGTTCAGCTCCTTTAGCCTTTCCTCGTAGCTCAATCCTCTCAGTTCCGGGACGAGCCTGGTGGCATACCGCTGAATCTTCTCTAACTTTGTCTTGTGTTTAACTAGGTATGGACTCCAGGCTGGAGCTGCATACTCCAGGATTGGTCTTACATAAGTGGTATACAGGGTTCTGAAAGATTCCTTACACAAATTTCTAAAGGCAGTTCTTATGTTGGCCAGTCTAGCATATGCCGCTGATGATATTCTTTTGATGTGGGCTTCTGGGGACAGGTTCGGTGTGATATCAACCCCCAGATCTTTCTCTCTATTTGACTCTTGTAGGATTTCCCCTCCCAAATGATACCTTGTGTTCAGCCTCCTGCTCCCTTCTCCTAATTTCATCACCTTACACTTTCCCGAGTTGAACTTTAGCAGCCATTTTCTAGACCATTCCTCCAGTTTATCCAGGTCATCCTGTAGTCTCTGTCTATCTTCATCCGTCTTGATTCTTCTCATAATTTTTGCATCATCAGCAAACATTGAGAGGAATGAGTCTATACCCTCCGGAAGATCGTTCACATATATTAGAAACAGGATGGGTCCAAGTACTGAGCCCTGTGGGACTCCGCTGGTGACATCTCGCCACTCTGATGTCTCCCCCCTCACCGTTACTCGCTGTTTCCTGTTGCTTAAGTACTCCCTTATCCACTGGAGCACCTTCCCTTTTACTCCTGCCTGTTGCTCCAACTTTTTTAACAGCCTTTTGTGCGGTACTGTGTCAAAGGCTTTTTGGCAATCCAGGAAAATGCAGTCGGCCCACCCTTCTCTTTCCTGCCTAATTTTTGTTGCTTGGTCATAAAATTCTATTAAACCTGTGAGGCACGATTTACCATCCCTGAACCCATGTTGGTGGTGCGTTACAAAGTTATTTCCCTCTAGATGCTCTACGAGCCTTTTCCTCACGATCTTCTCCATTACCTTGCATGGTATACAAGTTAAGGAAACTGGCCTGTAATTCAGTGCCTCTTGCCTGTCACCCTTTTTGTATATTGGGACCACGTTAGCTGTCTTCCAACTTTCTGGTAAGTCTCCTGTTTCCAGTGACCTGTTATACACCATAGAGAGTGGCACACTTAGTGCTTCTGCACCTTCCTTTAGTATCCATGGTGAGATTCTGTCAGGCCCAACAGCCTTTGTCACATCCAGCTCCAGCAGACACCTTTTGACCTCATCACTGGTGAGGTCAAATTCCTCCAAGGTTGCTTGGTTTGCCACCTCCTCATTTAGTGCAGGGGCTTCTCCTTGTTCTATTGTGAAGACCTCCTGGAATCTCTTGTTGAGTTCTTCACACACCTCCTTGTCATTCTCTGTGTATCTGTTCTCCGCTTTTCGCAGCTTCATCACTTGTTCTTTCACTGCTGTTTTCCTCCTGATGTGGCTGTGGAGCAGCTTTGGTTGGGTCTTGGCTTTACTCGCGATGTCATTTTCAAACTGTCTCTCTGCTTCTCTCCTCACTCTGAGGTACTCATTTCTGGCCCTCTGGTATCTCCCCCTGCTCTCTGGTGTTCTGTTATTTCTGTAATTTCTCCATGTTCTTTTACTCAGTTGCTTCGCTACCCTGCATTCCTGGTTGAACCATGGGTTTTTCTGTTGTTTTTCGTTTTTCTCCTTTTGGACAGGGATAAACCTGTCTGCAGCTTCCTGGCACTTCTGGGTGACAAAATCCATCATGACCTGCACATTCTTGTCTCTAAGTTCTGTTTCCCATGGTATTCCTCTGAGGAAGCTCCTCATCTCTTCATATTTTCCTCTTCGGTAATTCAGTCTTTTTCCCTCCACTCCCATCCTTGGATAGGTTATCCCTACCTCCACCAAGTACTCAAAGGTCAGTACACTGTGGTCACTCATTCCTATGGGGGCTTCCACTTTGACTTCCCTTATTTCTGACTCATTCAGGGTGAATATCAAGTCGAGTCTAGCTGGTTCATCATTGCCTCTCACTCTTGTGGGTTCCTTGACATGCTGGCTCAGAAAATTCCTTGTTGCCACTTCCAAGAGTTTAGCTCTCCACGTATCTGCACCACCATGTGGGTCCCCATTCTCCCAGTCTATCTTTCCATGGTTGAAATCGCCCATGATTAAGAGTCTGGAGCCATTCCTGCAGGCAACTGAAGCTGCTCTCTCTATTATATTAATGGTTGCCATGTTGTTCCTATCAAACTCCTGTCTTGGTCTTCTGTCATTTAGGGGAGGGTTGTACATGACTGCCACTATTATCTTAGGTCCACCCATTGTTATAGTTCCTGTTATGTAATCTCTGAATCCGTCACAGCCGGAATTTCCATCTCATCAAAACTCCAGTCCTTCCTTATCAGCAGGGCCACTCCTCCACCTCCTCTCCCTTCCCTCTCTTTCCTTACTATATAGTAGTCCTTTGGAAACACAGCATCTGTTATCACTCCTGACAATTTTGTTTCTGTTAGTCCTACTACATCAGGGTTTTCTTCTTGCACCCTTTCAGCCAGTTCACTTGCTTTATTGGTAATCCCATCAATGTTTGAGTACATTACCTTGAAGCTCACTTTCTTGTATCCAATTTCACCCTCACTCCCCACAAGTGTAGGAAGTTGTTCTATGGTCAATGTTACTTGGGTAGGCTCCTCCTCCTGTGAGGTAGTTTCCAGGGGTTCAAGGGGAGGTGGAGTGGGGGATGGAGGGCTTAGGTCTTCCTCAGGCCTGCTTGGGGCAGGAGGAAGTCCTGGGGGTGAGGGAGCAGGGATTGCTTGGGGAAAGGGCACGCCCTCCTGCAGTGTAGTTGACAGGGGTTTGGAGGGAGATGGAGTGGGGGATAGAGGGCTTTGGTCTTGCTCAGGCCTGCTTGGGGCAGGAAGGAGACCAGGGCTGGGGAAGCAGGGGCTACTTGGGGTAAGGGGAGGGGAGGATCTTGGGTTCCTGATGGGCATTGTGCATGGGCAAGGGAGGGTTTGTGCTGGGGGAGGAGGGCCCTATTGGGTGGTGTGCTGGGGTGTTGCATTCCCCCCTGGGTTCCTGGGTTGCTGGACTGGGGCTCCCCACTCCCCTCTGGGATTGCTGGGTTGGAGGCTGAGGTTCCCTGGCTCCCTTCCCTCTCCTTGCGCCTTTTCCTTGCATCTGCTGCCCTTACTATCTCGTCTCTGGTCATGTCTCTCTGAACATATACCTCTTTGTAGTTCCTTGCATACCTCAGTTTGCTCTTCTTTACTAGGATGTCTTCTTTGATGTCCTCGCTCTTGAATACTACCTTGATCAATCTCTTTTTGTCTCTGTTGTACTGGCCAATCCGGAAAAACTGTTCTATGTCTCGTTCAGCCCTTCCATTCCTATCTCCTTTAATATCCCTGCCACTTCAGCTTTGTCTTTAGCCCTCGATTCCTCCCTTGTGGAGCCCTCTTGTTCCTTCACACCTACCACTACTACAGCTCTTTTCCTTTCCATTAGCTGGCTCGTGCATCTAGCTGCCTCCTGTGAGGTTACTGCTTTCATTACAACTTCCTTGACTGTGGACATTGCTCCTGGGCTCTTCATCATTTCAGCAAAGGTTGGGCCAATTGTTGCGGTCCCTGCCATTGCTACATCTCCTGGTACCTGGGGTTGGTCCCCTGGGCCAGAGTCTGAGGAGGGCCTGTTTTTAGGCTTTTTATCTCCTCTTGCGCTGCACTTAGTTCTGTCTGCAGCTTATATATAGTTTCTCTCAGTTCCTTCAATTCCCCACTGACTTCCTTCCATGCCTTAACAATCATCTCCATGAATGACTCGTCCAGTCCCTCTCCTCCAGCTTCGTTCTGTTGTCTTACCATCCCGCTTGCCCTGTGTGTGTGTGCGTGTGCGTGTTCTTGCGTGTGCGTGCGTGTGCGTGTGCGTGCGTGCGTGTGTGCGTGTGCGTGCGTGTGCGTG